>CM070505.1:50590625-50868358 GCA_036346375.1 Guadua angustifolia
GTTTTTCCACAATCAAAAATAGATTTGTACATAAAATCAAAAGCTACCACCTACCCGATTCTTAGAGAATCTATAATCTGCACAATCAAAAACTGTCCCAAACTAAGCCTGAGTTTTTCGCCATCGAGGGAGGGGCGGGAGGATGCTGATCTTTTTTATATGTACGCAGATAATTTCACGGACGGTTAGAAGCTTTAAAAACCAGCTATTTTATCTCCTCATACCATGACATCATCACATATTACAAACTATTTTTGATAAAACCGTCGGTGATAATATCAATACACATTATGGACTATTTTATCCAAAAACCATCTGTGATATAACATAGCCACAAACGGTTTTTCTAAAATCATCTGTAATTAGATTTAACACAAACAGTTTTTAAAAATAATCTATGATAAGACGTCTAATATAGTCATTTCTGTAGTCTATTATAATATATTTATACTATACTTAAACCCCACATATCTTTTTAGATCACCAATGTCTATTATAATATATTTATAAAATCAAATAAAATTATACTATTATAAAAGTATTTTTCAAAACAAATCTACATATGATTTTCATGTATCCAATTTAAATATTTAAAAAGATATTCATAATCAAAGTTTTAAAAAGTTTGACTACACCTATATTGAAAACAACAACTATTTATAACTAGAGGGAGTATTATTCTTACTGCTTCTGGCCCATGGCTTCTCAATTCCATTATCTCTTCCCTTGATAAGGAATTTTCTATGACAAATGTTGGTCCTCTTTATTATCATTTCAGTATTCGATCTCGTACTCTCAGCAGACTTTTTTTCTTTGTCAACATATGATATGGATCAACTAGCGAGAATCGCTAATTGACATGTGAGATACCAGATCTTTCATGGTACCACGCACGCAATCTTGCAAACAAATCTGAAAAGATATAATTGCAAGAACAAGACATCAGTACAATCTGAAAACGATGTGCTTCCAATTTGCGGAAAGATCGATCTTTCTCTTCTCTCTTGATCTCTCTTCTTTATGGCAAAATAACTCCCATCACCTCACACACGATCATGCTCTAAGGCTTTTCTCTTTTATTTTATATATCTAAATCATAACTTAAACTCTGAATTTTACAAAGGAAAACATAAATATACAGGGAACACGTGGGGTTGCAGCAAAAGTGACTGAATTCACCTCTAATTCGGCTGAAGGCCGAATCCTACTCTAACGGCTAGGCCCTATATCATATTTAGAACTGGACTCTAAACACAAAAAGAAACATAACACGTTCAATTCCATGGACATGTATCGCATACAGCAAGGGGTTCATCTTCAGCACGGACTCTATCTCTAGTTGGTTTGCTATTCCATGCGTTATAGTTTTGTTTAGTAATTCCTCTCAAGATCGTATACGTGCGTTATAGTCTAGTTTAGTAATTCCTCTATATACGTGCGTTATAGTCTTGTTTAGTTTCCTCTCCAGATCATATACGATAGGATTGTTGCTTTGTAACTCAAGCCATTCCCTCTACATGTACCTAAGGGCGGAGATAGGCCTCGGACCACTGGGGCCGTAGCCTAAGGCCTGATATAAAAAAATCCATATAAGCTATATTAAAAAATCAGTAAAATTATAGATTGTTCTAAAAAGGTGTGATCCGGTCCAAGGCCTGGACCTAGACCGGCTCCGCCCCTACATATACCCCTGTATATTTCTGGTCAATGCATTGTTTGTGGTGTGCGGCTTGAATCAATTTTGCTTCAATATTTAATAACGAGAAAATATCTTTCAACAATATTAGTTTATCTACTAGACAATATATTAATCCTTACTATAGAATGGCTGCAGAGCTCCTGCCACCTTTTCAAAAACAAGAATGGCACTAATGCAAGCTACCTTTTTAATTTAACTTTAGGTTATTGGTGCATATGATTGGTCTGGAAATAATCCAGTGATCCCTGAACTATGGTTGGTTCCACGTTTTCTCCCGATTCATCCAGGTACTATATATTCATAACTCCTTATAATGTCTAGAACTAAAATTCCTTATATGCCACTAAATAATTACAAATTCCACAATTGGTCATTGAATAATTCGCTCTTCCTGATCAAATGACATTGCCTTCCAAAATCTTCCATTTTGTGCCATCGTCGTCCTTTTTTCTTTTCTTCTTTTTCCCTAAGTGAGCTTTCTCTTTCATAGGACGATTCTGGTGCTTCACACGACTTACTTACATGTCAATAGCTTATCTTTATGCAAAGAAATTTGTTGGTCCGACTACACCAACTATATTACAATTAAGGGATGAGCTCTACAGTTTGCCATACGGTGAGATCGATTGGAACAAGGCTCGTAGTACTTGCGCCAAGGTTTGTCTATCCTTACTAATTAAATCCCCGTACTTCATTATGACTATATTCAAGATATGTACAATCCACCTATTTACTTACAACTACTATCAATTGTATGCCAGCTAGAGGAGGTCGAATAGACTGTTTTACAATATTTTTGCCAAAAGCGAGTTTCCTGCGGAATTTTAAATAAAAAAGTTTTGTACAATTGTAAGCCAAATAAAACAGTTTTGCACAGTTGCAATCCTCGGATCAGGGTCCTATCCAAATTTGGACGGTCACCTTGACAATTTTGTATCTATTATAATACTTGTCGGAAAACAGAAAAAGATGAAAGTTTAAGCATCTAAACTTTCTAATGCTCAATTTCTCAGCTTATTCCGAAATTTAATTCGGCCCATGACATATGATAAATCGCAACACAAGATGGCTGCTAGAAAAGATCAGTGACCCACGCAACAGAGAATTTCCTAGAAATAATAAATTTTAATATATCAGCCCAAATTCAGTGTTTAAGCTCTCTATAGAAATATAATATATAAATTTATCTACAACTTTCTAGGGGATCAAATTTCCAGATTATTCCTATATAGTTTCCCAAATAACCACTATATAAGGAACTACTCGATCACGAAAACAATATATTAACCAAGGTATCAGCAATTACCGAATCTAATCTAATCCTACTAATCTCTAGTCTAAACCCTATCTAACTGATGAACTATTAGAGGGAAAGACTTAGGTCATTACCCTAGATGCATGGAAACGTCAGTCGATGGCAAGAACGGCGACTCCTTTCTCCATCCTGTCCTCTTCCTCTCTGCCTTTCTTTGTCCAGTCGCACCCTTCCTTCTCTTCTGGTCTGCCGCAGCATCAAGAGCTACAGAGTGCAGCAGTGGAGGCAGCACACCAACCTGCGCCCGCATGAAGGGCAAGCTCGCACACAGCAACTGGGCAGTGGCTCTGGATCAGAAAGTGAGGAGGCACGGCAAGCGACAGTGGCGGATCCAGGATTTTTAGAATAGGTGTTCGGAGTTACAAAAAGTATTGCTTGATGTAAAACAAAAGGTTTATAATAGGAAAAATGCAAAATACAAATTGTTCTTCCTAGAGACAATACCTGAAATAATTTAGAGATTTGTGAATTAGATATTTAAAATATACATACTTTCTCTTCATTTTTAAAAGCTCTGCAAGCTACATTTCAAAAACCACGATTCACCGTTACAAATCAACATAATAATCATAGATTTGTGAATTGGGATTTCAAATTAGGAAATCAAGAATGAAATTTACTTGTGTGATTGCCGATAACAAATGCTTAGCTGTTGCCTGTTGTTTTAGTACCGCTTCTTGCCCCATTGGGTGTCGCCACCCTGACCTACTGATCGACACTTGCGTCACACCTTCCATCCCTACCTCGTGCTCGTTGCGCCCATAGGGCTGCCCTGCACCACACTGCGTCCTGCTCTCTACCCCACCAGACATGTCCGCCCTGATCCACCGATTGTAACTAGTGTCACACCCTACGTTCCCGAGTCAGTTCTCATTGCAGCCACACGAGTTAGAACTATCCTACCTCCTTATGTTGCTGCCTACCCTGTAGTCTTTGCCCGTTTGTCAGTGCCGATAGTTGCTCGGCGCTTGTTTGCTACCCTGCTCCTTATTGGCTTGCATCTGCCCTGTAGCCCTTGTCTGTTGTTGTCAGATTGCCGCCACCACAAAGAGAGCGAGAGAGCATGGGGTGTGTGGAATTGAGAGGGAGTTGGGTGTTTGGATTGAGGAATGGAGGAGGACTAGACCTTGGGGCAATTGAGTCATGTATGGAAGATTGGGAGATAGAGTGGTGGGATAGACTAAAATAGAGCAGATTGAAATACGTATTTTTTTAGTCCACTTACTAATATATACATTAATATACTTATTACATAATAGATTTTTTGTCAAAATTTTTGGGTGTACACCTATGTCCATATGGTGGATCCGCCTCTGGCTAGCGACGGCGGTGTGCATCCATGCATAGGAAAAAGAAAAGAGGGTGGCGAAAGGGTGACGAGAGAGGAAAGCCAGAGAAATATAAATAGGGTATCAATTGGGCCAGGGTTTAGGCCAAAAGCACACTCTTGGGCTAGGGTTAAGTTCAGACTCTAAGTTGGATTAGGCTCTGATTAGGATATCCACTCCTAGCCCAAGAGGCCCAATTAGCAAATAGTAATTAAATAATCCTATTTTATTAATTCACATATAAAATTTGGGGATATTACATCGAACCAATAGGAAGGATTTCTCTCAACACTTTAAATGGTAACCCTCCTTTTGCCCCTAGGTGTTAGGTTTCTGAAGTATTTTTTACTATCCCAGGGAACCTGAAAAGCTCTTTAGAGATCTCTTGGTTGGGGCTAGAATATATAAATTCGGATCACTCTAGCAAAGGGATGTGGCATTGAAGGAGGAATCCATGGTGGCTAGGCTGCAACACCATACGGGAGATGGAGATTGGGACAAAGAACAGTGGCATGGGACCTACTCATCAGTGGCAATAGTGGCACAAATAGGATAATCCACTAAAAATACAGGAAATATAGCTTAAGTTTTTCATGTTTAAAAAATACAGGAAGTTCAAATGAGCCACTAAAAATAGCAAATGAACTTCAAAAAATTTCAGGTAATTCACAATAACTAAAATAAAATATTTTTATTTTAAAATAAATTTATAATTATTTACAGAAAATCATTTTAAAATTCAAAATATGGAAAATAGTTTTGAAAATTAAGTAACACGACCAAAAATTTTGAAAATCCAAAAAGTACTAATAATTTTAAATTTCTGAAAAACATAGAATTTTTGGGATGTTACACTCTTGTGCGGATGTGCTGTTTTCCTTGTTCTTTTTTGATGGGATCCAATGCTTGACTAAACTCAATAAAAATGATTAGTTCCAATAAATGGAGTCTAGATACAACAAATACCTCTGTTTTGTTGGGGGGATACCGATTATATGATCCCCTTTTCAGTGCACCCACACATGTATCCCACCTCAAAACAATATTGACATAAGATCAATCTACCATGCCACTAAATTTCAACCCAAAATTCTATCTACATGTAAGAAAACAAAAATATGTAGAAGTAAAAGAAAAAATATAAAGAGGTAAAGGTTTCTATTCACTGAAATTTATCTCTTTTGTTTCTCCTGATATACATCAAGCTTTGATTTGAAATTTTACATGCTGTTTGATAATCTCTTGACTCATCTACCCAACTTTGTTTGGAATTTTCTGTGACCATTCATATGCCTTTTTTTACATAAGATGTACGAATGCACTGAGAGGACGGATGTATTGAATATTTCCTCACGTTTTCATTATACTCGTATTTTTTAACTCTCTTGCACACACAAACCATGCTTACGATCAAGGACGCTGATTAAAGCACTAAATTAAGTAAGATATATCTAGCTGATTAATATTCTTGCTGTTTTTGGTAGGAGGACATCCGCTATCCACCTTCATCAATGCATAAAGCTATTTCAAGTTGTCTTAACAAGTTTGTGGAGCCAGTGTTAAATTGTTGGCCGATTAACAAGCTAAGAGAGAGAGCTTTAAGACATATCATGGAACATATCCACTATGAAGATGAATCTACTCAATACATTGGCTTATGTCCTGTTACCAAGGTAATGCTAGCTACTGTAAATTTTGTGATTCTCTCCTAGCAATCCTCGTAATGATGCAGTTTATTTTTTTTGTTTCCCTTGTTCGATGAAATAAAACCTGTCTTTGGTATGCTATGTGCTGTGCACAACTAAACCGTGGCTCTCAATTCCTCAGCCATTTCCATTTATGATAGATCATCCATGACAACATATCCTGTGCACACAGCCTCCCGTATACACACCGTGCATACCAACTAACAAAAGTCACGAAAAATTCTTAAAAAAATTGTAGATGTACTTCATAGATTGCTCTACCTATGTATAAAATTGTAGATTCAAATTCATTATATATCAAGAGTTAGAGTTTAAACTTGTCAGAATTTTCCCTTTTTTGTAACTCTCTGTATATAATGAATTTGATCTTGAAACTTCATATATAGGTAGAGCAATCTATAAAGTATATTTACAATTTTTTGTGACTTTTGTTAGTTGGTGTGCACGGTGTGTACATGGGAAGGCCTGTGTGCACAGGATATGTTGCCATCATCCATTTTCATATCAACAAATAAAAAGTGAGGCTTCATTCTTTAACGTAATTAGGAAAATTTTAAATGTTCAAATATTTTGGCTCCTCTCCAGCTAAGTTTTATTGATCTAAGCTAAATTTGTAGACAAGCTCTCCAAAGCCCAAAATTTTTCAGAAACTCCTCTATTCTAGAGAAATTCGTTTCAACCGCTCTTGTCCCAAAAAGTTTTTTTTTTTTTCAAATTTTGAAACTAGGTGCAAAACATTCTTTTGTTGAATGGATTATAATAGGACACAAGCCCCCTTATGTCCAGTAGTAACAAGCCCGATGCAAGGTAGGGGGGAGAGAGAGGGGCAAGGAAAGGAGCCTTAACGAAGGATGTGCAGATGATGAACACCCATAGGAAAACACAGCCGATGGACACTGCATATGTAGATATTAGTAAGAGGGAAAAAAGAATTCTATTATTGCAACTGGCAAGTGAAATCTGTGAATAGTGGAGGCATGAAGTTGGGTCGAGAGGCATGAAGTGTAGGAGCGAAATCTAATGAACTAGCTAGAGGCACTGCAGTGTAGGCAAGGGACGCGCTGAGAACCTCTGCAATAAGCTACTTCAGCACCTGTGAATCAGCAGCTAGACAGTTCCAGATCGACTCCTCAACCAGTAGCAAGTTCAATCAGTAGCATCTTTGTGTGACCATGTGGCCGAATTGGTAACCACAACTGCAGCGGATCCATGTTCCATGTCGGTAGGTAGGTTGGTTCAATCGAGCTACAACGGGTAGGGAAGAGAATAATGGTTTTAACAGAAGGAACAAACATCAGTAGAAAATTATCTCTTAGTATGACTCATGCCTATCTATGAAACAAAACAAGAGAACAAGTCTTTTGCAATGATTCATACCAAGATCATTGTAATTAAGCAAACTTCTCTTCCATGTTCTCTTCCACTATAACATGATACTCTTCACGATTTGCATGTACGGTTTTATGTTTATCTCGTGACCCAAATAGTTGAGTTGGACCTTTCTATCAGATTATTATTTTTTACATATCTTCTTTCATTTTATGATTAATATGTGAGACTTTTTACCATTCTTGGGATGTACTAAAATATATACCAAATTAGTAACAAAAATTTAAAGGGTAGAGGTGACAAGAGAAACAAAAATTTAACGGTAATTTCGTGGTATCCCCAATGGTAAAAGCTCTATTAATATATATACAGTAGGATCCTTAATTTAATTCTTGGGAACTAACATTTCTATAAATTCATTGATGATCAGGCACTAAATATGATTTGCTGTTGGGTAGAAAATCCAGATTCAAATGCACTCAAACGACATCTTCCAAGGATACATGATTATCTGTGGATTGCAGAAGATGGCATGAAGACCAAGGTATTGTTTTGTTCCTGCTCTCATGACTTTGTTTCTACAATTTGCATGCATCTGAATATGCTCGTGTATACATTACATATAACTGCTTGATTTTTTGCACAAATTTATTCCTTTTCCTGGTTGGACTAATTTAGTGGCATACATACATATGTGTGTGTGTATAGCTACGATCCACATTAGCATTATTAATGTTGAAAGTTGGACCTAGATTTTCAAATATGAGCCCTTTGTTTTGTACATAATGAGATTAATATTTACCATGTTTTGTTTGTACATAGTGAGATTAATATTTACCACGTACTAGGGACCTGGATAGATTTTTTTAAAATAATAATTTTTTAAAAAATAATTACAGAAATGTTATACCGAAATTTAAAATGATAGGAATGCACTTATGTCGCTATTTCAAATAGCAACAATGTCTCTATCGCCACTGGAAATGGCGATAGAGATGTCACTAGTCCAAATGGTGACAACTCTCTTTCAGCACTATAACTGGCGATAGAGAGCCTAAAATAGCCTTTCTTGAAGTAGTAATTAGTAAAAAAAATTTACAGGACGTAGGATTTCTTAGTATGATGACACTGTATTTTTTTATTCGTTTACTAAGTTGGAATAAAATTACGAAAATAATCTGTCGGGAGAAATTATAGGAATTTTTTGTAATAATCTTAAAGAAATAATATGCCAAAAAATTATAGAAATAGACCTTTATCACCATTTTAAATGGCAACATGCTAATGTGGATGCCATGAAGGCTTGCTATCGCCGGTTCAACCTAGAAGTGAATTTCTAAAATAAATACCAGATATGTACTGAAGGCATTTTCCATGCAATATTCAGCATCCTTTGTTAACTTATCCAACACAAAAATCAAAGAGGAGGATACATAGCATTATTATGAGATTTCATAGCATTTCAGAATATTTCTGTTGAAACATTATGGAAAAATAAAATTTTATAAATAGTTTGAAGGCGAAAAAATGACATAGCATGCCATAGAAAACCACAAAAAAAGTACATACAATCCCATTACATAGCATGACATAGAAAACCATGAAAGAGACATGGTGATGACATACATGTGTGCCTTTTGGAATTGGAAAGAAGTTATGCTTGCTATCATAAACCCTATATGGAAGGATCCATCAGTGCTTTCACCTTTGATTTCATTAGGCTTAGAGCCTTGGCTTTTTTGTAGTTACTCCCATAGATATCCACCCAATAATAGTCTTTAGGGATGATCTTAGGCTCCTTCTAAAAGTGAGTCACATTGGCTTGCTCCTTCATCTTCTTCCTATGTGCCATCAGCTCATTAATGGGCTTCTAGAAGCTTGTCAAGAGAAGGTTTCTAATGGTGAATCACTCAAGAATCGAGTAGTGTAGGTACATTTTATGCTTGAAGAATTCTCTATCGACTTGATAGATCTATCCAAGAAGTAACAACCGCATCTTGGATTATCCATGAATGAAGATAGAGGTATAGGAACACAACATGCATTGAGGAAAGTACATACGAGTTAACTTACCATGGGCATACGTAGAAAGCGACCGATGGTGTATGGATGCCTTGCATGATCCATGCGGGGTTCAGAAGCTGGCTAGGGATACTCTAGAGACACATATGCATCCTGCAACAAATATTAGGCGATCTCCGCCTTCTTGGCCTTCCATTTTTGCTTCCAAGAATTGCCGCGACATCCTCAACCCGGCAAAGGTGGGGAGTGTTGGTGTGGCGATGACACTGACGAGCTATGGAGATTGACCAAGTGAAGAAGTGTTGGTCGTGGTTGTGGAGTGACTACCTTTTTATAGGCAGCTTTTTGTTAACTGGTTCATCGTAAATACTGTGTTGGTGGAGCTACGACAGTGTGTTGTCACTTTGTTGTGACAAAGCAAGTGCTTGTGTGTTAAGTCGGTCTGATGCAGCTAATGACAAATGAAGTTGTCGGCCTGGCTCGCAAAGCAAGTGCCAGTGTGTTGTCCATTCGGGCTGATAAAGCAATGTGTTGCTAAATCAATCTTGTAAAGCAGGTGCTAGTGTGTTGTCAAATCGGACTAATGTAGCAGGTAGTAGTGTTTTGTCAAATCGGTTTAAGAAAGTAGGGGCAATGTATTGTCACTTCGGTCTAATAAAGCAAGGTGCAGCATGTTATCACTTCGATCTGACAAAGCAGGGTAGCAATGTGTTGTTAATTCGGTATCACGTAGCATGTGGAAGTATGTTGTCCATTTTGTCTAGTAAAGTAGGTTGCAGTGTGGTGTCATTTCTGTGTCATAAAGCAAGTGGTAGTGTGTTGTCACTTCGGTCTGGTGGAGTGGGTCATATTTTGTTGTTAGTACCACGGATTGTAGTAGTTAATTGCATGACATCGGTAACAGGATGAAACAAAATGATAAACGAGGAAGATATGTTCACAACTTGAGCATGTGAATAGTTATCCACATAAAAGTACAATAATGAAGAAAGTACAAACACTAGCTGCGGTTCTTTCGCGATGCAACACCTTGTGTGGTCCCAAGCCTAGCACGTCATTGTACATATCCAGATGGGTACGTTAGGTGGTTGGGTGGGACTCGCCAACTGGTCCTTGTTGGACGTACTGGTGCTAATGGGGTAATGAAGGCAACATCCGCTAACTCAATTAGTCTTAGCGCATTGAAGAGCCATGAGGAACCAAGTAGTGCACCCGTTCAGTGGTGGGGGTCGACGATCCACCATCGACCAAGCGCCATTGCCAAAGTTCGGGTCATTGGAGTGGGTCATGGCATCATTGTGGGGTGCATAGTTCGTTGTTGAAGAAATATATGATATGTTTTGTATTAGTACACAACAGAATGTAGACAATGCAACGCACAAAATAGTAATGCAAAGATTTACCTAGAAACATGTGGGTGTATGGTGCATGACGGTGCCAACTGGAGCCCCTAGGCACATCGGGAGGAGGTACGCTATGTGTATGCGATGTCCTAGCTGTGGTGTGTAGGGCATGTCGATCACATATGGAGGAGGAATGCGCAGAACCACATCGCATCCTTCTAGCCAAGCCTCCTATAGGATGTAAGCCAAATGATGTGCCTCGTCTTCTCGTGAAGACGTTCCAACTCACCTCTGAGATAATCCAGGCTAAGCTCCAACCTATCCTCTAGCCTGTCTCGAGACCAAAGGGAGATGAGCTCCTCACAAGCCTCTCTAGCAAGGTCGCTCTGTGTACAAATTGAAAGATGTTGTACTAAAAGGAGTTGTAACCATTTTATGAATGGTACATTGAAGACATGTTAGCAGCTTATACCGACCGAGCGATGAAAAGCAAAGTTTGGCTAGGAGGGGTACATGTCCGCCATGGAGCGTAACATGCCTCTGAGGATCGTTGACAACACACATGACTTGAACACATGTGCGCGTGATGTACCAGTGGATGTAATCATTGTACGTCCTGTGGTCGTACGGGGCAGCCTCCTCAAGGACATCCTCCAATGCATGTGCCCATAGCTAAGCATGAGGGAGTATGCATGTTGCCTAGCCCTACGTCTCGTGACACCCTTCTATGTGTGCTTGCCCAAAAAGATTAACATGTCAATCTCATTAGTATGGACATACAATGTATGCTACAATAGACAATAAAGTAAAGGAGAGCTCATGTGTGGACGGTCAGTGGGACCACATCACCACTAAGGACCAAGAATAGATGTTGAGTCCAAATTAGTACATCACATGATGAACGACATATGGCTAGGGATACTCTAGAGACACATATGCATCCTTGCAACAAATATTAGGGCAGTCTCCCGCCTTCTTGGCCTTCCATTTTTGCTTCCGAAGAATTGCCGCGACATCCTCAACCCGGCAGTGTGGGGGAGTGTTGGGTGTGGCGATGACACAGACGGAGCTATGGAGATTGACCAAGTGAAGAAGTGTTGGCTGTGGTTGTGGAGTGACTACCTTTTTATAGGCAGCTTTTTGTTAACTGGTTCATCGTAAATCTTGGTTGGGGAGCTACGACAGTGTGTTGTCACTTTGTTGTGACAAAGCAAGTGCTTGTGTGTTAAGTCGATCTCGATGCGCCTAATGACAAATGAAGTTGTCGATTCCGTCAGCAAAGCAAGTGCCGCAGGTTGTCCATTCGGCCGATAAAGCAATGTGTTGCTAAATCAATCTTGTAAAGCGGTGCTAGTGTGTTGTCAAATCGGACTAATGTAGCAGGTAGTAGTGTTTTGTCAAATCGGTTTAAGAAAGTAGGGGCAATGTATTGTCACTTCGGTCTAATAAAGCAAGGTGCAGCATGTTATCACTTCGATCTGACAAAGCAGGGTAGCAATGTGTTGTTAATTCGGTATCACGTAGCATGTGGAAGTATGTTGTCCATTTTGTCTAGTAAAGTAGGTTGCAGTGTGGTGTCATTTCTGTGTCATAAAGCAAGTGGTAGTGTGTTGTCACTTCGGTCTGGTGGAGTGGGTCATATTTTGTTGTTAGTACCACGGATTGTAGTAGTTAATTGCATGACATCGGTGAGGATGAAACAAAATGATAAACGAGGAAGATATGTTCACAACTTGAGCATGTGAATAGTTATCCACATAAAAGTACAATAATGAAGAAAGTACAAACACTAGTGCGGTTCTTTCGCGATGCAACACCTTGTGTGGTCCCAAGCCTAGCACGTCATTGTACATATCCAGATGGGTACGTTAGGTGGTTGGGTGGGACTCGCCAACTGGTCCTTGTTGGACGTACTGGTGCTAATGGGGTAATGAAGGCAACATCCGCTAACTCAATTAGTCTTAGCGCATTGAAGAGCCATGAGGAACCAAGTAGTGCACCCGTTCAGTGGTGGGGGTCGACGATCCAGTCATCGACCTGGGCGTCATTGCCAAAGTTCGGGTCATTGGAGTGGGTCATGGCATCATTGTGGGGTGCATAGTTCGTTGTTGAAGAAATATATGATATGTTTTGTATTAGTACACAACAGAATGTAGACAATGCAACGCACAAAATAGTAATGCAAAGATTTACCTAGAAACATGTGGGTGTATGGTGCATGACGGTGCCAACTGGAGCCCCTAGGCACATCGGGAGGAGGTACGCTATGTGTATGCGATGTCCTAGCTGTGGTGTGTAGGGCATGTCGATCACATATGGAGGAGGAATGCGTGTGAACCACATCGCATCCTTCTAGCCGAAGCCTCCTATAGGATGTAAGCCAAATGATGTGCCTCGTCTTCTCGTGAAGACGTTCCAACTCACCTCTGAGATAATCCAGGCTAAGCTCCAACCTATCCTCTAGCCTGTCTCGAGACCAAAGGGAGATGAGCTCCTCACAAGCCTCTCTAGCAAGGTCGCTCTGTGTACAAATTGAAAGATGTTGTACTAAAAGGAGTTGTAACCATTTTATGAATGGTACATTGGAAGACATGTTAGCAGTTATACTGACTGAGCGATGAAAAGCAAAGTTTGGCTAGGAGGGGTACATGTCTGCCATGGAGCGAACATGCCTCTGAGGATCGTTGACAACACACATGACTTGAACACATGTGCGCGTGATGTACCAGTGGATGTAATCATTGTACGTCCTGTGGTCGTACGGGGCAGCCTCCTCAAGGACATCCTCCAATGCATGTGCCCATAGCTAAGCATGAGGGAGTATGCATGTTGCCTAGCCCTACGTCTCGTGACACCCTTCTATGTGTGCTTGCCCAAAAAGATTAACATGTCAATCTCATTAGTATGGACATACAATGTATGCTACAATAGACAATAAAGTAAAGGAGAGCTCATGTGTGGACGGTCAGTGGGACCACATCACCACTAAGGACCAAGAATAGATGTTGGAGTCCAAATTAGTACATCACATGATGAACGACATATGTCTTGATGAACACGTTGTAGACCAGGTAACGACAAGCGAGAAGAAGATGGCGTCATGAGTGCACTGTACGGACAGGCCCAAAGGTGCTTGTGTGGTGACAACCTCTGAGATGTATGGCCTCCAGATCACATGATCATCCATGAGCTGATTGAACATCATGACGTACTTGTTGTACGATGCGTGCGCCTTAACTAGCATAAAAGTCGGCTGCACAACTAGTGGTATGGGTGAAGGTTAGTAAAAAACATGGGAAACTGTTGTATAAATCATGAGAAAGGTACAATACTAACCCGTCAATGACATCACAATGTCCCTATGGTAGGATGGCCCATGCCATCCCCGGGGGCCCCATAGAAGACTAACCCATAAGGTGCCAACTCGATCTGTGATCGCCCGATTTGAAAGCGCTCAAAAGACCACATCTGAAGGAGAGGGCATGCAGCGAGAGTGGAGTTGTCCCACACGCGGTGACACCCATCGCAAAGGGCACAGTACGTGGCAGTTAAAACAGCCGAGCCCCAAGCTAGCTGTGGGATGTCGTCTATGTCTACCTTTGCTATCATCCTCATGTACTAGATCATGTGTCTGTCCACGCTATCCCCAGGGGACAAGCAAAACATGACCTAGTTGAAGAATCATACCAGGTACTCCTTGAACTAGCAATGCATGATGTACTCCCCCGCACCGTCGGCCATCCTCTGCAGCTGCAAAACATGAAGTTTTATTGGACAACATAAATGCAAAACCAAATGGAAATCTAGAAATGAATAAGCACTTACAGAGAAATGTATGAACCACTTCTAAGATGGTCTGTGAGCACTAGAAAAGGCTGTGTAACCTGCGTCAGTGGGTAGCACACCGTTGAACATGCCAAGTAGCTTAGCACGCCACTTCGGTTCGATGTCCTAAGGTACAATTGCATCCCCAGTGCTTAGAAGACATGTGAGGTAACTCATATCTTCAAGTTTCAGTGTCATCTCCTAGCACGGGAGGTGAAACATGTGCATCTTTGGTTGCCAACAATCGATATGAGCCATGAGTAGGCTCCAATACTACAAAAATCACTAGTAGGCACCACATTTATCTTGCATATCAACGACCATGGCCTCCACCATCCTTGCTAAAGGGAGCAATCCCGACACCCTCAACCTCCGTGCAGAAATTGCTAGTATGTTTATGTCAAATGATAATAACAGCTGAATGCAATAATTAAACAAGTCCACTCACCTGGGAATCCATCACTCATCGATCCTCCATGCCCTCATCAAGGTACGCAACTGAGGGAGCCAAGCTTGATCGGTGCCTCACCATCAGTCAGGGGTAAGGTGGCTAACCGGCTTTGGTGTAACAAGTCTATAATCAGATTCAATAGCTCATACTTCAGCCCAACATGCGCAGGGTCACCCTCCATACTTGTAATTGAAGTGTTAACTATTAGTACAACGAAAAGTAAGTTGAAATGTAAACCTATAGACATAAGATATTACAATTGTAGTAAGTCTTTCTTGCCATACAATAATTTGACATACGAATTGCATGACAACATTATTTGTATCAACACACAAGATGAATGACATAGAAACATCATTACAACAATTTCGACGTTACAACATTGTTTGCATCAACACACATGAGGAATGACATAGAAACGGCATTACAAGAATTTCGACATTACAACATTGTTTTGCATCAACACACATGAGGAATGACATAGAAATGACATTTCACATTTTTTTGTAGCATTGAGTAATACTTGAAAGTGTAGCCCATCTCCTTTCAAATAGAATATTTCTTAACACGATGCCCATATTCCTCTACATCCATGTCATTCCTAATACATCTTGTCTGTCACCAACTCCTTTCAAATTTATCTAGGTTCAGAACCCATCATGTATGCTCCTGTGTCCGATCCTTCATGAAGGAACCGACCACATGAACCCATACATTTCTCCACTCGAAGTTACCGTTACCGCTTCCTTCATGAAAAATTCAAACATGAATATGCTTGGATCTATACGAATTGTCGAACAGGCAACCATCAATTGTGCACATGGCCTGTATAATAGACAGAGCTTGTTGTATGTGCAGAAACAAGTTTGACTTTGAAGGGTACACTCCTGAACAACTTTTTGATCGTTTGTCCCACGACTGCCCTTGTCTCTACACAATATATTGAAATGGAGCTTCCTTGTGCCCATCTTGAATGCTCTATGCATTTCCCCCTTCTTGCATATTTCTTCCATGTATGTACAGATCATACTGGAGTCTTTCACAGTAGAATCATTCATGCCGACCAGCGCCCTGGCATGACAATCTACAAATTATTTCAAGATGCCTTGGAGAACTTCCTTCACTATAGCTACCAAAAGAAGGGGCCTAAGACCCCGCATCACACAATTATACACCTCAGCCAGGTTTATCGTTATGACAGTATACTTAGCACTATTGGTGTCATAAAGCAAGGACCACTTCTCTCTAGACTCATGCTAAATCAATTAAGAGAAGCATTTTGTGCCCCTTCTATTTCTCGTAACCAACTGCGAAGGGTCTATAGGTAACTCATCAAGCACTATAGGAACCTCATCTGCGCCAGGTGCTGACTTTTTCACTGCCTCCCCTGTATGCTTTAACATTGCTTCATCCAGCTTTCTCCAGAGTGCATCAAACTTCCCCTACTAATTATAATCGCATAACCTCTTGAAAATTTCCATGAGCTCCTTGTTCCTAAATTGCTTGTAGAAGTTCACAGGCTCTTGCACCACCTACTCTGCAAATCAACCCATGGATGCGGCTCGTCTAGCCCTTCCTGCAATTGCATAATCGCCTTCAATAGCCCTGGGTGCCGATCATGTATGATACAAACTCTGGGCTATTGCCCGACAATACTAGCTTTCATGTTTCTTAAACACCAGAACCAGCTATCAGTGTTCTCACTCTCCACAAATGCCAGCACTATGGGAAGAATTTTGTTGTTGCCATCTACTCCTATGACAAAATATCTGGCCCTTGTACTTCCTAGTTAGAAATGTGATAGCTAGATAAAGCAACGAACGACAATGTTTGAACGTGTTGATGTAGGCACCAAAAGCAAAGAATGTTTGCTTCAATACCATCTTCGTAAGGAAGCGCTGCGAGTGCTGCTCAAAAATATCAATATATGTCCTAGCTTTCCTTTCTTGAATTACTTGAAGCATACTTGGCAGGTTCTAGTACAAGTCTTTGTAAATACCAAACCTAGATTCTATGGTCTTTTGCTTCGCCCTCCATGCCTTGGCATAGCTTATTATGTGCTGAAACTTCTGCTCTATTGCAAGTATGATGGCATGTGGCTCTAAATCCAGGTTATCTACAATCTCTCCATGCATTACATTTACAACAAAGTCTAAAGAGATGTTTGTATATGATTGCGTAGACTCTCTCAACACCATAAGTGTAGAACAACTATAGAACACATCCAAATGGTGTCCCACTTAGGCTGGTACACATGGACACGCCATGAGCAATCCTCCATCTCACATCTGACATCATACACCTGCGAATTTGACTTCACAACCTTAAATATTCTCCGTTGTGACATTGCCCATGCTATTACTACTTCTTGCACTTCCTACTTAGTATTGTAAATCCCTCCTTGTCTCACTTTATTCTCATTATACTCCCATGCAATGCCTTCACACACCCTCATTGATTACCAGCCTATCGAATTGATACCCCTCCCACTCTATAGATAAAGTGTCTTCACGTCCAAGCTCTCCATCATCATCACCTTTATTATCAGATAAAGCCTTGTAGTCATGGTTCTCAGCCTCCATTATTTCAATCAAGCCTTCAATCTGTTCTCCTTCGTCTGCCATGTCCATCGATTCCTATACCTCCTACACTGGAACATCTACTTCCTCACCTTACACTGTGTCCTTATCCCCTCCCATATCATGGCCCAATAAGCATGCTTGACTATGGCTGGACTCTCCAGCTTCATCCGGTTCAACACCAATAGCCTCGTCATGTGTCGCATGGCTAGTAGCGACTTTCTAAAATGCTTGCCCCAACAACACTAGAGGCCACACTCGCTCATTCACCAATCTTATGTACGAACTTCACGACTTCGGACCCTTCAATTCCACTATCTCCCAGTACGTGCACTCCCATGTACGACACAGCTAACCCTAGGCAACTTCAGATCATGAAGCTAATGGTTCAACGAGAACAGGTGGTACAACCATCTAGTAACCATGTTCCATAGATGCTCCCTGTACATGACAGGCTAGCCATCTCACTTGAAAAATAGCCTAGCACCACCCCTTGTGCACCCATATGTGGAACCTCTTCACTATAGTGTATTTTAAAATGTACCCGCTCATCCATAACTGTCGAGCATCTTATTAAATTGTTATTATGTACATGATGCAATGCTATTATATCAACCAATATGTACTACACCTCATGAATTCTAAACCTAATTGCACGCTACGTCTATGTATCACGACAAGCTACTCCACACTACAACAAACAAATGCTACAAATATCCATAAATTTTATTTTTCAACTACATACTACCCGATATAATTTCTTCAATTTTTCATATCGAATCTGATCCATATTTAATAATATCTATACAACTATTATACTCTGCACAACTAAATAGCTACAAATCTAATTATTTCGGTTGCTAACCACCATATCTTCAAAACATAATTAAAGCAATAAAAATCGTACCTTTGAAATTTATAGCAACTTCTTCTTCCCCTCCCCTTCCTCCCTCCTCGCTCTTCCCTTTCGCTTCCTCCTCCTCCACCCTTCCCTTTCCTCCTCTTCCCTTTCCCCTTCCCTTTCTACTCCTCTTTCCCCTCTTCTCTCCTCTTTCCCTCTCCCCTCTTCTCTTCTCTTTTTTGTTTTTTGGCTGGTCGGTGGATCTGTTCCCCCTCAAGCCACACACGGCGATTAAGTCCCCCCCTCTGTCGCCATTTCAATTGGTGGTAGAGGGGCCGACAAGTGACGATAGATCGCCCTCTGTCACTACACACTGTTGCCTTTTGAAATGGTCACAAGTGCATTCCTATCATCTTTAGTTTTGACATAATATTTCTGTAATTATTTTAAAAATTATTATTATTTTAAAAAATTTGACCTAGATATATAGTACTGCAGTAATGCAATAGATATATGAACAAACACACTGACTGTACAGACGTGTGCTCCAGTGCACAAGAAAACTAAGTGATCTTGGCATTTTCAATCTGCTTAAAATGTTTTCTAAGCATATATGATACTACTTTTAAAAGAGGACCATATGTCAACTATATACCTATTGGTTAGTACAATATTAGTTCTCGATGACCATTTGATCTCTTATTTCATTACTATTTGTTAGGAAAGTGTTTTCATATACACACACATCTACCTTCTAATATAACCAGCTGTCTTTCAAAAATATATATACATGCATTAAATGTTCCTTTTTTGTTGAAAAAAAATCTTTTATATTACCATCTAAAAACCATCCTACTTCATTCATACATAATATAAGTTCACACGTTTTCCAGATAATAGTCTTTTCACAGTATAAATCCATGCATGGTCGAGGGTGTGTTTACTATATGTGTTTTGCACATATTCATCAATGGTATTAAAGACGAGAGAGTATGTTGAGTAGTGGAAATTTCATTTAATTGGGTTAACTTTAGTCCATTCTTATTAATTTTTTCTCCAATTTTATACCTCATTGCAAAATAGCTGTAGTATTTATTTTTTAGAAGTGGAACAACTTTGATGCCTGTGTGATTATGTTGATTATAGATATTTGGGGGGCCCCAAAACTGGGAGATAGCATTTATGCTTCAGGCCATTTGCTCAACAGATCTCATCGGTGAATATGCTCCAACTATTGAGAGAGCTCACAGCTATATAAAAAAAGCACAGGTCTAGTGTTTGTGATCTTCAATTAATCTGAAATAACATTTTAGAACAAATATAACACAAATTTCTTAGAAGCAGGTTACTAGAAATGCTCCTGGTGATCAAAGTTATTGGTTTCGCCATAGATCAAAAGGTTCATGGATGCTCTCAACCCCAGATAATGGTTGGGCTTCAACTGATTGTACTGCAGAAGCACTTATGGTCAGCACAAGCTTTCTATCATTGCATATATTGTTGTAATCTAGATCAATGAGGATAATTGTTTCCTAGTACGACTTTACTGATTCTAGTTTTTTTCCTTAGGCAATACTGTTGCTATCAAAACTTTCTCCTAGCCTCGTCGGGAATCCAATGGAAGAAGGAAGGCTTTATGATGCTGTTGATTGCCTTCTTTCCTTTAAGGTATGATTTTCTAAATTTAATCACCTATATATCTTGAAGTACTTGCCGATCACCCTTTTCCATAATATATTTTCATAGTTATGGTAACTGCGCACTAAGAAACATAAAGTTTATGCTGTGACACATAATCGGTGAACAAATTTAAACAGCAACATCGAAATTTGTCATCGGAGATGTATAAATTTATATCAAGGGTATATTATAATGATTTTAAAAAATGTTATCAGTTTGTTAAGAAAATGTCAAGACCCTTACCTGGCATGGGATATCCAAGGTCTCATATTATGTACTAGCCTCATGATCAGTAGTTAGTACACACATCATATATATACTGTACTAGTCCCATAATCAGTGACTATTACACATATTTACAACATTTTCATCATATCTATACTCATAGGTATAAAAACATAGGTCATACATATACATATATGTATATGTATACACACACACAAAAGTGCATAGTTCTTACTACAAGAGGCCATCGGCCCAACAAAATGCAGCAGAAAGGTAGTGAATTAAGCATGAAGGTTGAGCGTTATGCCTCAACCTAAAATATCCACATGCATCAAACTAGATCAAGCCCTAGATAGGATCGTCGTTATATTCTCTAAAACCTACGGCAAAATATGAATCGTCGGGAGTGGCAAGTCCTTCATTCTCTAGGTGAGTATCAATAAGCAAAGGTGAGTACATTCGTACTCAGCAAGGCTTGTAGTGTATCACAAATTATAAGTATATGCATGGCTATGATAAAGTGAGATTTATTCAACAATAGCAAGTAGTAGATTGCAAACAGAATTTGTAGTAGTTGATAAATATATAAATATTGATAAATATATAAATAACAAGTATATAGATAAATATGAGCAAATCACAATCCACCATGATTGCGATCAATGACCGTTCCCAACCATACCTAGCATATCATCTGCATCATAGCTACCCAACATTTTCCATTTCAAATTTTATTAAAATCCAAAAACTAACTAGTGTCATGCACCAAGTCTCTCATCACCAAGGCTTTTCAAAAATATTTACACTCTGCAAAGGCATACAACTTTACCCACAAAATAGAGATCAACTTTTGTTGCCAAGCTATTAACACACTTTCTTTGGTGTGCGATAAAGAGATGATGATAAAACCATTACATTATCTAGACCTACCTTCACACGAGCCCGGTGATGTTTGACCTTAGCTATGGTGGTGGAAATAAAATTCACTAACACATAGTAACCATGATAGTCCATCCTTGTCTTAACTATTCTCCTCCTTCCCCTCAACGCTAAGGCATGCACCATTATATTTGCAAGCTTTAGCCCCAATACCTCACTTAGAAAAATCCTTTGAGCAAACCTACCTGGAATACCCATACTACTTTGGTATTTTAATATGCAAAGCTAGTCCTAGACAACTTAGTATGTTAGAACCACTCCATGAATAGTACTTGTAGTTGCACGGATATCTTAGATTTTACAAACACTACGTTTAGTCCTTAATCGACTTGGGCAAGAACTCCCCTGTAAGTCCATCCCTCATACTTCAGGCTATAACAATAACTTGCCCATATCAAAACTTAGTTTTCAATTTTGATTTTATACCGGAATAATAGAGATACCCCTCTGGTTCGTTATGTCAAAATTCTCTTTTACCGAACAAATGTTTCAACCATTTATTTGTTCTTCTCATTTCCAAAGCATGTGCATGTATAGTCTAGTGTACCTAAAGTTAACATCAGTTATTGTCTACCCCTACCTTATGTATTTCAAGGGTATGGCTGCATATTTTTCAAGGAAGTTCCATGTAACAAGTAGGTTTATCTACTGATATCCACAATATAGCCATTTTATAAAAGTATGCACATGCATACATAGATTTGTAAGAGAACGTAAATTAAGTAAAATAATAGGATCAATATGATCAAAAGAGATGCTTACCTTACTCGTTGAATTCTTGGTTTTGCTCGGCTTTGATGATGAGGGTTTCGGGACGTTGGTGTCAACACGGAAAGTACCGTGAAGCACAAATAAGAACCAACCAAACACAAAAGAAGACTAAATCCAAATATTTTTGCAGAATAAGAAAGAGTGTGATTTTAGAAAAACTTATAAATTTGTTTCACTCAATTTGGAGTTTATATGCAAAAGTTATGAGCATTTGAATTAAATCGGCTAATAAATCCTTAAAATGAAAAGAGGATATTGCTTTTTTTTGTGACGGAGAGAATATATGACTTAACTAAAAGCAGGGCTGCTATCTAATTCCATGAAACTCATGCATCTGAATTCCAAGAGACATGAAGTAGTTAAACATGTGTCTTTTGAACTTCAAACACTCATTTGTTTGTCATTTGATGCTTGCACCTGTTTTTATCACTGAGAGTTTATGTAATTTATTTCTTGCATTAGTTTTTACAACTTTTGGATTTGCAACAGCAGTTGCTCACTTTACTTCAGTGCAAAGAATATTTAATTAACGAGAGATTTTTTTTCTCTGAAGAACAAAGATGGTTCCATTTCAACATTTGAATGCCAGAGAAGTTCTTCTTGGATAGAGGTGAGTACCTTTAGTTATGCTATAATATTACCAGATCACCACAAAATAGTAGGTTGGACTTTGAAAGAACGTTGACACCATCTGCTTTAATAATCATTATGCAATCATGACGACTCTAATCTCTTGTATGAAGACAGGTGTGATATCGTGTATCATGATAGGTGTTAATCTTAGCTTTTATAAACAAACAAGTTTGCACTCCAAAGAACAAATTTTAGGAGGATGATATCGCAACAAGACTAAATAGAAAATTAAGAAAAAATTATGGCAAATACACTGCCCTCGAATTTGCATTGTTAGGGGTATAAATTGACGCTTTGGCCCCATGTGTTTTCATCTCTTGGAGCCAACAAAGCCACTTTTGGAGGCTAAACTTGGTAAGTTAGCACTAGTGGAGGGAAAGTGTTGACTGCGCCGCCATACAATGCAAGAGGATGATGGTATGCAATTTGGACAGCACCACAGATGTCATTTCTCAATTTTTCTCTCACCCCATGCAAAACAAGAGTCACTTACCACAATCTTGCCTATTTGTACTGTTCTTTTTCAAATCGATTATGCTGTGATGTCACTCTCCTAAATTTGGTTATTTGAAGTGCTACTAAGCATGCTAATTTCCCCTGTCTAAACTACCCTGCCCTTCCCAACTCTGGTGCTACCCAGTGCCACTTCCTCTTGCTCCTCACTGGGATCAACAGCAGCAGTGCCACCAACTCCTCTCCTCTAATGTTCCCAGCTCCCTCTTGAGAGGGTTCTAAAGTTCGGTTCATTCGATGGATCTTGAAATATTTACATACAGGTCAAATTTTTTGATTTCTATTGAATTTTAGAGGGCTAAAAGGAACCGAACATTCGCACATACTGTGGTTGAGGATTTTTTTAAATGTGAACTTTAAAGTTTAGAATTTAACTTTGATCCAAACCATTTGAACGAAATTCGTTCCTAAATCGTCAATATTATCGAAATTCCAAAACCCTGGTCCAATCAATGGCTCTAGTCTGGCCAAACAATGTAGGGAGAATTGATCATTTGCTCTGTTTTTCTAGGTACAAATGATCATTTGTTCCGCAAGTCTCACTAACATGTGACCCCAGACCCCGCATATCAGTGAGATATTATGAGACAAACGATCAATGGCAAAGGAAAAATAGGCAAATCAACAATTTTTCCCAGAATGCGCCTGCTGCATGAAACTCTGTGATGTGTATCTCCAAAGTATCTTGAGGTTGTTGTTACTCAACAAAGTTGCTAGTGCCAGCTCCGCTTTCTTCTATCTGTTGATTTTTGCACCACAAACGGCTTGTGAAGTGGAGCCTATGGCAAAATGGTTTTCTACACCCTAAGGAAACACTGAATAACATCCATTTTTCAAATATATAGTCAAGATTTTGAAATAAAATGGCAAATAAGGAAGAGAAAATTGTCAAGATATTGAAATAAAATTGCAAGTAAGGAAGAGAAAATTACTCGATGGTAGATTGCTCTTCAAAGGATTAATCAGTAGCATACAAGGAATCTAGCCTTTTCTTATTATTAGCAGTGTATTAGATGAACGTGCAGAGCAAATAAAAGAGTTACTTCGGACGTAAATTATTATTCCACTACTATTTTACTTGGAATCAATAATCCTCTGACTGGATGAAAACTAACTCCGAAGGTAATTACAATGAACCATAATGCATGTTTAACAATATTAAACAATGTTTATTATACTTTAATGTAAGATGTCTACATGTTCTTTTTCATCTCTCATTTGAGAATTAGCCAAGAAGTACTTTGCTCTTCCATATCTTATACCCACATATTTACTGACATTATTTTGTTTGACAACCCAGGTCATGAATCCTTCTGAGAGTTTTCAAAATATTGTCGTCGACCATCCGTAAGAAATTAGACAATTCTCCTTTATCAAAACTTAACCCACTCTCTATTCAGTTTACCTAGAGAAACTAAGTCATGCAATGCAATCTGTTGACAGAAATGTTGAATGTACTTCCTCATTGATGCACGCCCTCATACTATTTAGAGAGCTCTATCCAGGGTACCGCAGTGAAGAGATAAGAACATGCATCAATGAAGCTGCCAGATATATTGAGAATAAGCAAAAGAAGGATGGCTCATGGTTTGTAAAAATGCATTATATATTTTACGCAAAATATTATATTTCAATCTTATAATTGCAACTATAATCAGATTATCTACTATATGACAGGTATGGAACATGGGGCATATGTTTTATCTATGGGACCTTTTTTGCAGTAAAAGGCTTAACTGCTGCTGGAAAAACTTTCGACAACAGTATTTGCATTAGGAATGCGTGCAACTTTTTGTTGTCAATACAACTCAAAACAGGTGGCTGGGCAGAGAGTTATCTTTCTTGTGAAAGTGAGGTGAGTAATATATTTTTTTGGCAACATATCCTGTGCACACAGAGCTTCCCGTGTACACACCGTGCACAACAACTAATAAAAGTTATGAAAAAAATTGTAGATGTACTTCATAGATTACTCTACCTATGTATAAAATTATAGGTTCAAATTCATTATGTATCGAGAGTTACTAAAAAGAAAAAATTCTGACACTCATTATGTATCGAGAGTTACAAAAAAAAAATTCTGACAAATTTGATCTTGAAACTTTATATATAGGTAGAGTAATCTATGAAGTACATCTATAATTTTTTTCAGAATTTTTCATGATTTTTATTAGTTAGTGTGCACGGTGTGTACACGGAAAGTCTGTGTGCACATGATATGTTGCCTATTTTTTTCCTGTACGTTAGTAGATCTTTTCTTCTAAAGGTTGATTTGATACTAGTCCTGTATAGTAAGCGCTTCCAAAATTTGCAAGATAGAGAGACACTTGCACAACTTTTAAATAGTCAATATGCAAATGCAGACCTTCAATTTGTTACTATTAGTTAACTACAGAATTGTTAGGTCGGATCGTTAGAGTAAAATAGAGGTGATGAATTAAAAGAAAAGAAAGTCAAAAGAACTAGGCAACAAAATCTTCTGCATGAAGAGAAGTTTTGCTACATGCCATCCCAAAATTCTGCGCTTTCAAAAAAATTCCAGTCCCATCAAAAGCTCCGTTACATTTGCCAAATGCCATTTTGATTGTAATATGTTTCACGCTAAAAAAAATCCATATAAATAAATATATATATATATATCTATATATATACATATATATACATATGTGTATATATATATATATATATATATATGTGTATATATATATATATATATATATATATATATATATATATATTATATATATATATATATATATATATATATATATGAAAATGGTTTCATACTAGTATACCACTAGTATACCACTTAAATGATATTATTATACCTCTTTATCCAATTGAATATACTCTAATACTGATTGTAAGATACTCCAAAGTGAATTTCACGAAAAATTTCATCGAAGTCCACTCTGGATAGCATAATTTGTTTATATATTACTTTCACATATGTAAAAGGGTATATAGCAAAAAATAAAGGGCTTCAATGATTTTTTCCAATCATGTCGCATTAGAGTATCTTAAAATTATTATTGGAGTATACCAAAGTGATAAAAAAGTATAACACTTTCATTTAAGTGGTATATTAGAGGTGGGAGTATGTACTCCCGAGAGTATAGAAAAGGTGGGTCAGTGATGCAAGTGCGAAGCAATAAAAAAAATCCCAAAACAAAAATTCCAAATTTAAACACATAAAACTTTGACGATGCATGATCCTTAAAAACATCTTCAAAATTTTAGGAAAAAAATATTGTCTAGACAAAAAATGTTAAAGGAAACACTCCTCTGGCACCAAAATAATGCGATTTTTTTTACTTGGAGTGCTCTCCACTCTACTACTTTGATTCCTAATTTTGTTGATATATGCTAGAAAAAATATTAAAATATAATATTATATATGAAAGTAGTTTTATAAGGAATATGAGACTTTGACACTTTCTCTTGCCCAATATCAATATTTGCATTCTCTCAAAAAATGGCAATATGTGCAAATATCAATGAACGATGTTCAAAATAATTGACTGCAACAAGTATAAAAGCAACAATTATTTTCAAACCAGAGGCTGGCTCGGGCCTTGCCCCCGTGGATCAAGCAAGTACCCAAATATAGGATCTAACAAGTACTAATGTAGAGAATGTTGAACATCGTAGTCACAGCCGACATTCATTCAAGCTCAACAGAGTTTGAAGCCAATGCACTAGTAACAAAACTAGTACATCTGTTGAGATTGTCCTAAAAAATCATTTAGATTTTATTTTGAACTGGAGGTAGAACAACCTATCAAAAGAGAAGTACCACGTTTTTGCTACTCACATTATCCTAAATTGTACTCTTTGTCGTCTCCTTCATGGAATAACCTTAAGTCCATAACTTGAACAAAGCTATTCAGTGGCCGAAAGGCAAAAAATTGTTGTACCATGTCATGATTAAGCAAGACTTCGAGGTAGATGAAATTGGGGCAAAACTCAATGAAGACAGAATCATTTACTTCTATTTTCAGCTTGGTAGTCTAGAGAAAATTTTGTAATAAATAAATTCACCCTCCATTATTTTTTTGTCGCAGAATGAGCATATAGTCAACATTCTAAAATTGCAACCACTAATTTAGACATAAATATTTAGATTTGTACATAAAAGTGATGTTAAGTGCACTCCCAACAATCACTTGTGCTTGATACTATAGCTATACTGCATCAAATTTTTTGTAAGGTGGAAGAGAAAGGGTAGAGAGAGAATGAGCTTGTGAGTATCAAACCTTTTCTGGGAATCAAGAAAATAGTATTGACAAATTATGCATTGGAAGGACTTATACTATTTTTGCATTGGAATGGCCCATTGCATGATCATTGCGGGATCCTTTAGTATCAATCATAAGTAACAAGCTATTGGGGTAATTGTTTCTAAAATGCCGTCTGACCACTCCCTCTCCTCTAGTATCAAGCCTTAATATCAAACCAGTGGGAGTGTCCTAATAGATTTGTCATCAAAAGTACTTTGGCATGATTATATTTTACATAATTTTTGTTATCTTATAATTAAAAAGTAATGGTCAAACACATGTAATAGAGACTGTATCGATGTCCCAAACAAAAGATAGAAAAGAGCGGAGGGAGTATAAGATATGTGATTTCCTTTCTTTTGTATGTTTGTGTTTGGTGGTCTGCTTGCCCCCTATGCCTAAATCCTAGCTCCGCCTTTGGGTGGCAAACGACATTTAGGGTACGATAGAAACTTTTCACCCTATTGCTAAAATTTTGGATCTGCTATTGTCGTCCCTATCCAATTTGGGTTGCGTACCAGCAGTAAAACTAGTCCCAAATGATTAGTTCTAGCTGCACTAAAGTTGCATATTAAAACTGCAACAAAGTTGCCTATTAAATATGACAGAAACTCTTTAAGGTGAAGGATGAAAGCCAAATATTAGCATGGATGTATGATCATGTAAAAATGACACCCTGTAAGTGCACGGGTGCCACCACTGAGATAGTGGCGAATTGCCATGTTCTTCACAGGGACTAGACTACGGATGATTTGACGCCTAACTAAAGCTAAGTCTCAAGAACATGGGGGTGAAAAGGAACAACTAAAGGAAACCTAAACTTACGACCTAGAATAACGACCGAATGAACTAACGAACGACCCATAGAAACTAATAACTAACGACTCTAGGAAACGGGAGGACAAAGAGAGAAAGGAGGAAGCTAGAAAGAGGAAGGTCGAAACCAGTTTTACTCAAACACCCGTATCTAAAATTTTGTGCTGAATCGGACATCTTGAATCCAAGTTGGATTCCAATACCCGTGTCCGATTCCGAGTAGCATTTCCTGTGTCTAAAAAATTTTGTGCTGAATTGGATACTGTGAGTCCAATTTAGATTCCAATACCCATGTCCAATTTCGAGTAGCATTTCCCATGTCTAAATGCCGAATCGGATACCCGAGTCCGAGTCGGATTTTGACTCCCACGTTCGTGTCTCAGTAACACTGCACAACCGAGAGGAAGCAAAAGGAGGATAAGGCAGACATGATTAAGAAAAAGGAAGAAAGGGGCTGGAAACTAACAAATTCTACTAGTACTGTTCACTACCAAAACTACTAGCAAGCAATAGACAAACAATCACAGGAAATGAACAGTAAAGGGATACAGCTAACCACAAATTATGATACTGAACAAACAAATAGAAATATTAATATTTTTAAGCTTTTTTGTAGAAATACAAGTACTAGCAGCTAAAATTAACAAAGGAACTAACTAACAACAACTAAACAAGCCTAATATTCTTTTTTGGTAATCGATTAACACTTAGTAGCTACCACAGGAAGATAGAAACCACTAGCAATATATTAGCTTAACCAGTGAACAAATTTAGCTGCTACTTACCTACTGACCAGGAATTTGTACTAACAAAAAGACAAGGATATAATAGCACTATTACTAACACAAATTAACCACAAGAACAAACTCTTAACACGAATAGAGAACAATTCACGGCTATAAAATCTACTGAATAGATGAACAAACTACAAAATAAATGTTCTAATAGCAAGATCCAAAAACAAATTATAGATCACAATACTATTGCATAATCCTTGCAATTATCCAACAATTCACAAGATTCTCCCAAGAGTATTACTGAATTCACAATTTTGTACACAACAGTTCAGACTGCAGACATAAAGAACAGGGGAATTAAGGAGGAAGGATTAGGGATGGGGAATGGAAAGATTAAACTGAGAAGAAGAATAGTAGGGGCTGAGATGTCGCAGCAGGGGATGATGAATGAGGTATTAGCAGTAGCAGTGGGTGTAGTGGAAGGAGATGTTAGTGAAGATGTAGCAGCTGGAGTCGTGGTCGTGGAAGCAGCAGGAGTTGAGTGTAGTAAAACAAGAACTTGCAGGTGGTGAAGGAAGATAAAGCCGACGTCATAGATCAACTATCCCCGGTGTCCTGGTGATGTTGCAGATCGATGATGTTGGTGGAGGTGAGCAACGGTGCCGTGGATTGAGCTGTGGATTGAGTAGTGGACTAGAGAGGAAATGTGCTGGCTGTGCAGGTCAGTAGTGGATCCGAGGCTGGTGGCGCTAGTTGGTTGTGGCCTGTGGGCTTGTGGCGGCTGGGAGAAGGCAACGGTGTTTGCAGGTTGTGCGTGTGTCGGTAGGCTGCCTATCAGTTTTAACGAGCCAACCATTACTAAAAAGATTTTTTTAAAAAAAATAGACATAGTTTAATACAAAATTATTTTATTTTTATTATTTTAAATTCGAGCTAATGAGTCATTGTCAAGCCGAGCCTCATTCACAGCTCGAAATGGACTCATTTAAATTTTGAAACCATTAACTACTGTTATCAAAGTGATTTTGATTCGAGCTCTAAGGAGTTTTTTTTGTCGGCCTTAAGGCTGGGAGGTGGCTACCATTGGGGCTTAAATAGGAGATGAAAGTGGCTGTGCTGTGTAGTGCCAGCTGAAAAAGAGAAACCCTAACATAATGGCAAATTTTTGCACTTTAATCTTTCTTTTTTGCAGATTGCAAACCCTAGTTCCCTCTCCTTTTGCTGATTACTTCACGACTTAATTCTCAAGGTCCAATTAATGTAATTGCACCTCGATCGCACCAACCTATAGAAAAATATAACAGTCCAAAAGGAGGGCAAACATATGTACAGTTGACAAAATTATGACCAAAATATGTGACTAGAAACGGGGTAACGACATAACAATAAATACAAATTTGACACCTGTCAGTGTACACAATTGTTACAGGTGGCATGGATGCTCCAGCATAATGAGCAAAACTTTCATTCCCTTCACCATGATTCCATCGAACCAGAGGACCGAGCATAGTTCGGTTGGCAACAGAAGTGTAGAACTCCCTGCCCATCAGAGTTTGATCCCCGAGATCAAATTTCTCATGGGTAAGAATAATTAAAAATAGGTACACATATTCACGTTAAGTAGGACATTAAGTTCCCACACTCCGGAAGTCGTAGAGCCTCCGATTGCTTTCTTAGCGTATGTAAAGAACGTGCACGTGTGTATATACTTGTGGTACGTGAGTATGATGTGCATGGGTTATATACGCCCTCCTTGTACCCAAAAAAATCCCATCAAACTAGGGTTTCTGCCATTCACCATGATGCATCCAGCAATTGAGGTATGTAGAGAAAAAGGGTGCTGAATGTGAATAGAGACCAACATTGCTATATAGCTATAGTGGCCGGCCAGCTGAGGAGAGAATTGCACTTCAAGTCGAGCCCTACAGGATATTGTTCAGTCATCTAGATCATTCCATCGATTTAGGCCAAGGGAATATGGCCATTTTTATACAAGAATTGAACTTAATTAATTGATTTATCTGCTACATTTAGTAATACTACTCACTTCTGCCATGTTCTTAACTGGTCGTCATCTTGAGCAAAGCTTACGAGAGGCGCTTGTACTCATGCAAAGGAACACCGCCATGGCGATGCTAGCTCGATTTACACAAGCGTGTTTGATTGTTCATTATATATGAATTACTGCAGAGCATCATTAATGAAACTATATATATTCATATGTACATGTTCTCGTATTTTGGGTATTATGAGTAGATGGAACGCGATCAAACACCATTACATCGTGCCGCAAAAATATTGATCAATATGCAGATGGAGACAGGCGAGTTTCCTCAACAAGTAAGTTAATTTTAGCACTGCCACAATACAAGCGTCACTTTTTTAAAAAAAAACATGTGAACAATGCTCTTGTTGGTACTCAATGAAACTGGTCAAATTACAAGGTTGCCACACTCATTTAGGCCTTCTTGCACAAATAAGATGCCTTTGGTTGTGTAATTTATTCTCATTATTGTTTTATTATTGAATTCTCAAGTGTTAGCATTTTGAACTGTCATGTTCAAGTTTAGGATTTAGGGTGTTGCATTTGCGTGTTCGTGCCGCATTCTTCTATTCTAAAACAAAAAATCTTCTATTCTAAACTGCCCCTAATACCAAACTTTTACTTGCGTTGTGTTGATAGGAACATGTTGGAAACTTCAACTCCTCTGTTTACTTCAACTACCCCAACTACCGCAACTTGTACCCTGTTTGGGCTCTTGGAGAGTATCGCCGTGGACTTCTTGGAAAGAAGAACTGAATTTTAATCACTAGTATATATATGAAGTTGTACGGTGATCGGAAGGTGTTATGTGCATAATGTTGTGGGAGATGCTTTTTAGGAGAAGGCAAACCTATTCCCTGCACTCCTATAAATAAATGAACATATTTGATGTAATAATTATTGGATGTTTTAAAAGGAGCATCCGGGTGCGTTAAAGATGTACCAATAATGCAAAACTAAATACTACATATTTGACTATCGCTAGGTTGATCTCTTTATATATTGGTCTCATTTTAGCCAAGAAAAAATGTAGTCATTTTCATAAGTTGTGTAGTTGTTTCTTGCTCGTGCCTAAATGTTAATGAGTTAATTTCGCATAACTACAACTTTGGTGTCAAAACTATCGAGGAACAAAAGCATTAGGTTTGGATTTCGAAGAATAACACATTTAGGATATGAAACTATCCATGAACCGCAACTCCATTACACTTGAGGCCACCCGACTACACAATTAATTGTGATTTTCTAGTAAGAATTGGCAAACTGCACTCTAGGAGAAGATTCAAGTAGTTTAAATGGGTATTTTCACATAAGCACACTGTACAAGCTTATTACCAAAGGAGAATTAAGATTGCACCGCACAATCAACTCATTGTATTGCTTGAATATTTATAGTGTACATCTACAAGATATGTGCTTGCTGTACAAGTTGAATCCTAACGTACTAGGATATATACAGGGTTAGGACTAGGCAGGAGATATAGCATGTGATAAGTGATAACACCTTCCAAACATCATCATTTTCATGCGAAAACAGAAAGGACGATCAAACACGTGGGGAACACTATATTTTATTAGTTATGTATTAAATATATAAAATTACTAGCTCCCGCAAGAGTTCATCTTTTGTCTCTGCATCTATGCTTAAGGATTATATCTTACCGGAGATTGCATAGTCCACTAATTTCCAACACCTTTGTATGGTGTGCAGTTAATTATATATGTAGAATAAGCCTATAAAATACCTCCAATTAAGCAACTCTTTTGGTAGTCCTCTTTAATATTTATATTGCTCGTCCATATGCATGTATAGTGTTAGTTTAGATTCAAATGCTGAGGATGCGGATGTGATGCGGGTGGCTTTGTTTTATCAATGCTCGGTCATAATATACCATCATTATGTCAATTAACGGATAGAATATGTCGATGAAAAGGGTGATTTTTCGTCTCGGTGGTGCCCAGTTGTCGGGATCCGAAGATGAAAATCCATTACTCCATGTATATCACATTAGTTCAGAATCACGCTACTGTACATAGTGGCAACATAGATGAATATCACAATCATACACACTTGAAACTTAATAAAAGACTTCATTTATGAAATATAAGACAATTGATTGACCTTATAGTCGACTTTACATTATTAGGCCACATAGGGCATAAATTATAATAGATAAAACTGCGATAGAAAAGAAACTTTGTAGATAAACCCATCAATATACCAGAGGCAAGTAACAAGGTTTGCACCATAGAAATTTGCCTCCTCCTAATACTCCTCTAGACCAGGTGTAGAGTCTTCTTTAACAGATGATCTTGTTGCAGCAAAGATGAGTACACAAAGTACTTAACAAGTTGTGCACATAATGCAATTTAACATATCTATTTGCATGGTTTATTCCAAATGAAAGGCTGATATGGCTATTTGCAATAGCATTTACAAAGAAATACAATAAATAGATTGAAATAATATTAAAACAAATAATAATAATAATAATAATAAATAAATTTCAAGTATTTCTCAATAATAAACTTGACACACAACCCTAAACATGTTTCAATACTTCCAATGGCACACAGTCTCACTTCTCAAGTTTTATTTTATAAAATCTAACTATTGACTAAAATTTCCGAGCATTGTCCATAACCGGGGACACGGCTATCCGAATAGATTTACATTCTACAGAGGTTATACACTTTACCCATAAGATATGATTAATCTTATACTATCAGCCATTGCACATACCCATCGACGTGCAACTAAGAAGATCATAACAAAAACTTTCAGAAACTCTATCCAAACATAGACCCTCCCGGTAAGCCTGACTCACTATCCCTTCCCTCACACAGAGCAGAAGAATAGGAGGGAGTTATCGTTGGACTAGGAACAATTCTTGTTCAAGATGTGAGGCCACTGCACACACACCCTACCCTTACAGCGAACACAGTTTGGTCTTCTGCCTGAGAAATCATATGTCAAGACTCAGTAATATACTGAGCTAGGTCTAGCTCATAATAGATATGTGGTTGCATCATTGTCCCAGTTTAATGGCTTGCAAAATTAAATCCTTAATTGACCGAGGCAAGACTTCCAATTATCTCAGTTATCAATATCAAGAAGATTCACAAAGAATCGTCGGCCCAATTGTCACATAGACCCATCATGACACTTAGTATCTTGCCACTTGCCACAATCTAAATCACTTACCACCATAGTTTATTATCGTGCAACATATACTATCAACAACTCAACGTCATTGTATGACAACATATAAAACACCCTTCCATAAACATGTTCAATATTCCATTAGTCAAATTGAATTTAAAATCTCAAAATGATATCAATAACCCATTGTATGGCTAAGCACACTAACCACATTCTAACCAACCTATGATGGTATCTAATAGCAACCAACTAATAATTTTCCATCCTAGGGTGACAAAATAATTATAGCATACAAATGACAAGTGTCGGGACCTGAATATGCAAATTTGGACCCTCTATGTATTCCGCACTAGTCCAGCATCACGCTAGTGCATACAGGCTCAACATAGATGGATATCACAATCATACTCAGTGATAATATAATAAAGACTTCATCAAGTTAAGTATAACTGTTAAACTACCTTATGGTTCACCTTACATGAATACGCCACGTAGGGCTAAAACTGGAAGTAAATGAATAGCAGCGGAAATAATCAAAAGTGTAGAAACCCTTCAACTGCCATAGGCAACTGACAAGGTTCGCACCTTAGTTGTTCGCCTCCTCGCAGAACTCCTCCTCAAAAGCAGACATTGCTTCTTCTCCAACTGATGACGTGTTGTTGCAAGGGGTGAGTACATAAAACGCTCAACAAGCCGTGCACAGAATGCAAGTCTATGTACTATATGCATGGCTTAGTACAAAGGGTAGGCTACAAGGTTACTTTGCATAAACAGTATTTGTGAAAGAATAGTATAAATAGATTGAAAAGACAATAAAGCAAATAATAACAATAATAACCTTTGCATTTGTTTTCAATGACCAATTCACAGCCTATTTCCTCAGTTCATCATCCCGTTCCCACATTTGTTTTGATAAAATCTAACCCTTGACTATAATCACCGAGTCATACCCAATACTGCTAGCACAGCTATTCGAATAGGTTTTACACTCTGTAGAGGTTATACACTTTACCCACAAAATACAATCATACACTACAAAGGCGAGTGATCATAACAAAGTCTTTCTAATGCCTATCTAAACCCCGTACTATTCACTAAGGTTTTAACACTAGTGGGACTGGTTACCACATCCAAGGCCCCCTCTTGCGCCATGTGAGCCAACTCGTGCGAGGACTGGTTACCACTACCCGGGCCTCACACCACCATAATAGTACCAAAGTTTAGACTCAAAAAATTAATTAGCCAGGTCTGTCTCATACCAGATTTGTGGTTGTATGAATAACTCAGCTCAAATTCTTGCAAGGTTAAGTCCTTAATTGACCAAGAGAAGACTAACCAAAAAATCATCATAACCAGAAACCACAATTATCATAAAAAGCAAATACGACCGCCCACGTGCCACATTGGCTGTCGGGACCCGAATATGCAAATCCGGACCCTCTGTGTATACTGCACTAGTCCAGGATCACGCTAGTCCACACAGGCTCAACATTAGTGAATATCACAATCATACATAGCGGAAATAAGATAAAAGACATTATATACTAAATATTACTAGTTGAGTGACCTTATGGTCAACTTACTTAACAATGCCTCACAAGGCTGAACAACAAATTGAACTGCAGCGGTAATGAAGACGTAGGTAACCCCTCAGTATACCACAGGCAACTGACAAGGCTCACACCCTAAACATTCGTCCCTTCATGATACACCTTCTTCAGCACTGATGATGTTGTAGGCAAGGGTGAGTACATAAAGCACTCAACAAGTTGTGCACAGAATGCAATTCTACATAACTATATGCAAGGCTTATTCTAAAGGAATGGCTAACAATGGCTATTTTGCAGTAAAGCAGCATTTATGAATAAATACAACAAATAGATTGAAAAGACAGTAAAACAAATAACAGTAATAGATAGATTCAATGATTCTCAAGTAAACCAAGTTTCCTCCTAAGTCAAGTTTCATCATCCACATGGCATCCTGCCATCCCATTTAGTTGTCCATTTAATTAACTACCCCTTGACTGTAATTCCCGAGTATTGCTCAATACCGTGAGCACGGCTATCCGAATAGTTTGTACACTCTGCAGAGGTTATGCACTTTACCCACATGATACAACCATGCACCACACAGGCGAATGATCATAACAAAGCTTTTACAATGCATCATCTTAACCCAGTACTACCCGCTGAGGTTTCAACACTGATGGGTTACACCACCACAACAGGGCCCCCCTCTTGCGTTATGTGAGTTTCCTCCGTACACCCGGACTTACACCACCACGATAGTACTCAAGCTAAGACTTTGCAAATTAGTCAGCTAGGCTGCCCCATAACAGACATGTGGTTGCATGATTGACTCAGGTCAAAGGCTCGCAAGGTTAAGTCCTTAGGGTTGATTAATGCAAGACTTGCACATACCCTCTGCCCATTGGGCCCACCCTGGCACACCTGCCCTTGCTACTTGCTTCAATCAAAGTGATTACTAACCCAGTTGATTATCAAGCACCACGTGCTATCCACAAGTCAACATCGTTGCGTGACCTCCTCGCCACAACAACTCAATCTCTTTGTGTGACCACACATGACATACAAATTAATATCATTGTTCCATATTCCATTAGTCAAGATTAATAATCAATGATTCATATACATGTGATGACGTGGCATGGCTAAGCAATTCTATTCCGTTCTAACCATCCTATGTTGATTTTACTAGTAACCAACTATAATTAACCAATCTAAGGTGACAAGTGGATCATGGCATACGATTGACAAGGTAGGGTATAATCCAATGGGTATACTAGCTAAGTCCCAATTTAAATTGGAATCATTTTTATACATGAAATAATATGCAATAGGGTAAAAACAAAATAGCAATTTTGCAAACATGGGTGCAACATGATCAAAGCATAACTTGCCTTAGGAAAACCCTTATCCATGCTCTGGACCTCGGTCTTGAGTTGATGAATCTCCCTCGGATGCATCGCACAATTTATCGTCTACGCGAATGGAAAGAGAATGCAAAATAAATACCAAAACAGAGAACAAACAAACTCTAAAAATTAAATAAAATTTACCAATAGATAGATCTCAATTTTACGATTTTTTAGAAATTTGAATCACCTCAATCAGAGTTCGTATGAGGAAGAACGAGCTCTCGGAAGATTCGAATTCCTAAAAATTCATAAAATTGGAAAATCAATATTTAACCGAATTATTTTTGTAAAAGAAAATCGCTTTATTGCGCAGGCATGATGTCAGCGTGACGTCAGCCCTGATCTGAACCGATGCGATCTGATGCGCTCCTCCAGATCCGACGGCCACAGATCACACAGCTACGTGGCGTCATCCGAAGCGTGCATCCACGATCGGACGACCGAGGTTAACCAAGCCGTTTACTGTTGACCTAGTCGACGTGGCACAATCATGACCGCTCATCTAAGATCGAACGGTGATTCCTTACCCGAGTGAAGCACTGTTTCCCGAGGCAACGTGGTGTGATCCTGGCGGTCAAGTGGCGATCCAAGAGTGAAAAACTTCGGTCCCGACTAGGGCGACGCGGCGGTGCTGGTGTACCGGAGACGGAGACATGACCACGGGCACGGCGCTCCGGTGCTCTCCGGCGATGAAGAAGTGGTGGAACGGGTGCGACTCGGCGAGACGTGCTCGGATCTGGCTTCGGCGCGGCGAAAGATGGTCCCGACGACGGCGAAACGCGGCGGTAAACTTCTCGGCACTCCGGCGAGCTCACACGCGAATCCTCGGGCTCCTCGAACGTCGGCGCTTCAGTGAAGATGTGCGGAGTCCTCTGACGAACCTCGGGCCGGGGTTCAAGTCCTTAAATAGTCCTCGGCGTGCGCGCAAAACTCGAAAACCTAACGGCCTACGGCGGCGGTGGCGCGATCCGGATTCCGGCGTCATCTCGGAGACGAACTCTCCTCCGCCGCATGATCGGTCTTCGACGGCTGGGATCCTTCACGACGTGGCGCAATCCGGCCCGGTCACGAATCCAACGGCGGGGATAGATTAGGGTTTTGATTCGGCCTGACCCTTGATGCCCGCACGATCTGAATCCAACGGTCCACAAGTGCTAGGGCTTCCACTGCTGCTCCGCTTGATGAAGGCCGCCTGATGACGATCCGACGGTGGCGCGCTATTAGGGTTGGTGGCGACGATGCGGCTGGATGATGTCCCTTGGATGGCGATCCGACGGCTGGCAGCGTGGCTCCTAGAAGGTGGCTACGTGGCCGATTTAATCGAGCGGGTTAACAGAAATACGGCCCGGCGCAAGACACAAGATCGGGCTCGCCCAAGATTGTTCACGGGGATTTCCAGAGATTTTTGATTTAAAATAACTAGAGAAAATAACTTGATTTACTTAAGGCAATAAAAATACCAAGAAAATTCCCAAAAAATTCTCAAAAATACTTTGAGACATTCTGGACTCAAATAAAATATTTTTGGAAAAACTTTATTTTAATTTTAGTTACATATAATTAGTTTTGAGCAAAAGGCAATATATTTTTTATTTTAAACTAATTCACATAAATCTCAGAAAATTCCAATAACTCCAGAAAATTCACAAAAAGCACAAATTGCAATTAAACACTATTAACTACATGAAAAGCCAAAAATTTGGGATGTTACATTGGTCCACCACAAATACATACCACTTGCCTCGGTCTAAATCATTTTACCACCACAATTGATTTACCATGCACCACGTGCCATCAACAATACCAACATTGTGTGACAACACCCGACACACAAGTTAAAACATATGTTCCATAATCATCAAGTAAGATTAATCATCTGTACATAAAATAATGACTTGTTGCATGGTTAAGCATCCTACTTGCGTTCTAACTACCCACATTAGCAATTATAGCTACCAATTAACATTGAACCATTAAAGGGTGACAAATGAATTATGACATATGACATGGCAAGGTGGATGTAATTCAAGTAGGTGATTAGCTACTCCCAACATATGGAAAACAATTCATAATTGAAATATCATGCAATACATGGAAACAATATAATGTTTAAAGCATAGGTTTAACATGATCAAAGCATGACTTACCTTTGAAGAGTTCTAGATCCTACTCTAAAACTTGGTCAAGTGCTGGCTCCTCGATGACAAACTCACCAGGCAACTCAACGTCTACACGCAAGAATAGAGAAAGCAATAAATACCTAAAATAGAGAGCAAAATCAACTCTAAAATTTAAATAAAATTCACCAATAAATAGAGCATGATTTTACAAATTTTAGAGACTAGAATCACCTCAATCGGAGTTCAGATGCAAAAGATATAGCCTTTAAAATTTTAAAATAAATAGAAAAATGCTAAAATCAGAAATTCCGACTTATCCGAATTATTCTTATATGGGAAATTCATATTTATGACGTCATGCTGAAGTCAGCATAGATTTTAATTTCGGTTGAAATATTTTTCTACTAGAAATTAATTATGACATCACTGTTGACATCACCCGAGATGTGGCCCAATCAGAGGGCGACACGTGTTGCGGTCTATGAACTCAGTCCACCATGGACCGGTAGCACTGTGCCCATATGCCAGATGACGCAAGCCATGGCGTCAGCGGCGGCACGCGGCCCAATTAGAATGCGACACGTGGCGCTACACAACTCGCGGAAGCTCCGCGCGATCTCATCCATCCGATTCGAAACGAGGTTGCGGCGGCGGCAGAGTCCGGCGGGGACACGGCTTGGCGACGCGGACGAACGGCGAGCGTCCGATCCAGATCGAACGGCTCCAAGATTAGGGTTTCGGCGGAGTAGACTGAACGGGCCGGACCTACTGGGTTTCGACCCAATTACTATTTACTGGATTTTAATTCATTTTTGAATAAAAAAATCCAAAAAATAAATAAAGGCTAAATAAATAGCAAGAAAATCAGGAAAAATCCAGAAAAAATTCATAAAATACTTTAAGACATTTAAAACCCAAATAAAATATTTCTAGCAAATGATCAATAATAACTTGAACAAAATAAATAAAATATGGCAAATGGCCTATTCTAATAAATGCAAAAAGAATTAAATAAAATCTCAAAAATTCAAATAAAAGGGAGAAGCATAGTAAATCTAGAAAAAACAAAATTTGGGATGTTACAACAAGGTAAGCATAATCCAATTGGGTTGAATAGCTAGTTTCCTAAATTAATTGAAAACAATTCTAGGCATAAAATAATATGCAATAATTTAAAATAATGTAACATAATCAAAGCACAACTTGCTGTAGAAAAGCTCATATTCATAATCTGGACTTTGATCTTGAGTCAACGCTTCAGCCTCAAACACTCTGAGTACTTTAACGTCTATGTGAATCGAAAGAGAAGCACCAAATAAATACAAATAAGAGAGCAAACGGTCTCTAAACAAATCAATTAAAATTCACCATTAAATAGATCTTAATTTTATAAATTTTAAAAACTTGAATCACCTCAATCGGAGCTCATATAAAGAACAATAGGCTATCAAAAGATTCAAATAAAAGAAAATAAAAGAAAAAGAGAAATTCTGAATTTTCTATTTATTTTTCTACCAAAAATCGACTAATGATGTCATGCTGACGTCAGCAACCACTTTTCACGAATTAAAATAAATTAGAAAATCCAAGAGGCTAACATGTGGGCCGAGGGTCCACAAACCTGGTCCATGAAGTGCTTGGATCTTATTATACACGCGGGCCCACTGGTGATGATGTGGCATAGTTAACACAAGCGCCACATGGTGACAAGTGGGTACAATGACCCGACGTGGCACATATGTGACTGTGACGTGGCAGCCATGTGGTGATGATGTCAGATCGGGCTAGGGCTTTCGGCTGGTGAGGTTGGGCGGCGGCACTCTCACCGTAGACGGGAAGAAGACCTAGGCCTCAATGATCCAGCAGCTCTTTAATGACTTGGTTCGATGGATGTAGGAGAATCAATAACGGTAAACTCGGTGATGCTTCGGATTGGACTGAAATGTGGCAGATGTCAAGATCTGTGACAAGAAAAGTGACGGCAACCCAAGGAGCTTCGGTGAGATATTACAGCTCAACTACGATGGCTTGGGAGACAAAACCTATGGCAAACAAGGAGACGAGATCTTGGGATGGGGTTGGTGACCTTTATAGCCTCAGCAATCGGGCATTAACTGAGCTCAAAATGGAGGCAATAGTAGGGTGGCGACGAACTCAGAGATGGTGCTGGCACCGACACTAACTCGGATCGAGCCGGGTCAGACCGAGCAGACTAAGTGACGGAAGAACCTGGCCGAGGTGGACTGCAGCACGGGGCCAAACAATGTGGAATAGGAATTGGCTGGCTCAATTTCGACCCAAAGACCTAAACCCGAATAAAAATCATTTTTGAATAAATTTAAGTCCAAAAATTCATATAATTCCAAATAAATAGCAAAAAATTCTAGAAAAATTCTGAAAACTACTTTGAGACATTTAGAACCTAAATAAAATATTTTTGACAATAGTTTATATAAACTCTTAAAAATTGGTATGTTACAAACCTCTCCCTAACAAAATCTCGACCTCGAGATTCAATGCTAGCTATAGGAACAAGTTAGAAAACTCTGCTCTCAGATCTTCTTCACGCTCCTAAGTTACTTCGCTTTCTAAATGGTTACTATACTACACTCTGTAGAAATAAACTAACTTGCTTCTAGTCTTACGATCAATGATATCCAAAATCTTAATCGGTTGCTCCTTATAAGTCAAATCTTCTTGCAATTGAATTGACTCCAACGGCGTCTACTCTGTTGGCACTCAAAGACCTTAAGCTGAGAGATATGAAACACATCATGCACACCTTCCAACAACTGAGGCAACTCCAACTGATAAGCAACTTCTCCTCTACGACTTAAGATTTTGAATGGATCAATATATCTTGGTGCAAGCTTTCCTTTAGCATAAAACCTTTTGACTCCCTCAAGAGGGGTAACTTTGAAATATGTGAAATCCTCAGGCTCAAAACTCAACTCTCTTTGGCAATTATCAGTATAACTATTTTGCCTTAACTGAGCTACCTTTAATCTTTCTTTGATCATGGCAATCCGCACTTCAACTTCCTTAAGAATTTCAGGTCCAAAGACAGGACGCACTTCTCTCTCATTCCATTTCAACAGAGTACGATAGGAATGACCATATAAAGTTTCAAATGGTGATATTTTCAAACTTGCTAGATAATTGTTATTATAAGTAAATTCTGCAAATGGCAAACATTTATCCCATGATATAGCATAAGTTAGAGCACAAGTTCTCAAAATATCCTGTAAAATTTGATTAACTTTTTCAGTCTGGTTATCTGTCTGCGGATGATAAGCTATAGTGAAATTCAAACAAGTTCTCATTGCTTTATGCAGCTTGTTCTAGAACCTCGAGATAAATTAGATACCTCTATCTAACACTATCTTCTCTAGCACTCATTGCAAACAAACAGTCCTTAATATATATAACTCTGCTAAACGACCTCTAGTATAAGTAGTCTTAATTGTATGACATGAGTAACTTTGGTCAAATGATCCACGATGACCCATATAGAATCATATCTACTCTAAGTTCTAAGCAAATCAATAATATAAAATCTATACCAATTTCTTCCTACTTTCACTCAAGAATTTTCAACAGTTATAACAAACCAATTGGCCTTTGATGCATTGCCTTTACTCTTTGAGTCACATTACACAAAGCAACATGTTTGGCAACTTCACATTTCATACTAGGCCACTAAAACCTCTCTTTGAGATCTTGATACATCTTATCACTTCTTAGATGAATCGAATACTTAGAATCATGAGCTTTCTCAAGGATCAACTGCTTCAACTTCTTTTGATTCAGTACACAAATATGACTCTTGAATCATAGAGTACATTGATCTTCTAAAGTAAAATCTTTAGCTTTGCCTTCATCCATTTTAGAATTAGTTCTTTTGATCTTTTCATCATCTTTCTAACTTTGGATCCGATCCTCTAAAATCAGCTTTACTTCCAAAGTAGCGAGGTATCCTTTTAGAACCACTTCCAATTTCAATTTCCAAAATTCCTTACACAACTCTAACTAACTCTCCTAAACTAGCATGTTAGCACTGTAATTCTTCTGACCTAAAGCATCTGCTACCACATTAGCTTTTCTAGGATGATAATGAATTCTCACATTATAATCCTTTATTAATTCTAACTAGTTCTTGTTTTGAAATCCAATGATGTACATCAACACCCGTCCGCTATGTATGGATATTTATTGTGTTGTAATAAGAATGTAGGGAGGTTACCAAGAGGGCTAATAGTTAGACGGAGTCTCTGAAAAGCTTAATTTTGATCTCCTTTGTTGCATGCCAAAGGAAATGTGTCTGAACAACATAAGTGATCATATCTTGTGAGAAAAGATGTACAACCTCTATATGGGTATTCCAAATCTATTCGGATAGCTGTGTCTGCGGTCACGGACGTACTCGAGGATTTCACATAAGGGTCAATTTTCAGAAAATAAAATTGAGAAGGTTGGCTATGTGGATAATTAGTTTAGGATGTGTGAAGCTTAGAAGAACTTCTTGTTTATCTATTATTATTGTGTTTGTTTAAATTGTACTTTCAATCTATTTATGGTATTTTTTAAATGTTGCTCTATGTAGAATAAACCTTGAAGCCATACCTTTGCTTAAGACTTGCATATAGTAAGGACACTGTATTCTTTGTGCACAACTTGCGTCATTCTCTATACTCACCTTGTAAGAATTATCATTAATTGACGAAGTAGACAAGTCCACACCTGCCTTAAAAGAAGGAAGCTTTGTGAGGTCAATCCGTAGATCTTGTTCCTTGTCAATAACCTGTGGTAATTCGATGGATTCCTCCGAAGTTCATTTCATTCCGCCATTGTTATCTTATTTAGTGCTTGGCCATGTGTAGCCTAATAAATATAAACTCAGTCGTAAAATCATAACAACTAATTATTTATCAAATGTAGCTCGTTTATTCTTAATTTGTTGTGTATAGATGATGTTGCATCGATGTTGATATTGTGTACACTAGCGTGATTCTAGACTCGTGCACTGTATACAAACAGTCCAAATTTACATATTGGGATTCCAACAACTGTCCTGCTCAAGAATCTCTTCCCTTTCCTGCTGCAGAATTTCGCTCCAGTTGTAGATGAATTATAAGCACCAGAAAGTTGGTTCCTTCTCTGCGAGGTTAGAAAACACGCTGCATGATTTGAGAAGCAGCATAAAGGGCGGTGTCCAGCCACTCAAAACAATGATATTGGATTATGCACCTGAAGAAGTACATCATGTTGCTGCTGGACCATGGCAGTTCACCGAGCATTATCCTTGTCAGTAATGAACAGGCATGCGCAACATCCATAGAAGGCAGCACACTGGTGACGCTGCAAGTTATTGTTGCTACCTTGATCTCTCACTTGGAAACTATGCTTGAGAAAGAAATATGTCGACATCAAGATGCAGGGCTGAAACACATGTTCTTGGTAAATAATGTACACTTTGTGCTACATCAAGTTGAGGGCTCAGGATAAGGTATAGAGATAAGGCTTCTTCTGGGAGATGATTGGGTTTTGAAGTACAGGGACCAACTAAAGCAATACATATCATGGTTCATCAACATTTCTTAGGAATCTGTCATGTATTCTTCCAGGTAAGAAACCAGCAGAGTTCCGATCTTCTCCAGCCTACCTACACTGGAAAGATTCAACCTGACTCAGAAGGCATGGAAAATAGAACATCCTCTGCTCCAGCTAAATATGCGCAAAGCAGTATCAAAGAAGCTTCTTCGGACTTACAGTTCATACTTGGAGAATCACCAAAACAAGCCTCCAAAGCTTATGAAGTACACCTCTGAAGATCTTGAGGAGCTGCTATCAGAACTGTTTGAAGGATAATGATCCTAGCTAATAAGAGGATGAAGAACAGATTCCTGTTCATAATGCTTGTGTAATGATTCCAAAGGACAATGATCCATTAAGAGGAGGAAGTTCAGATGCACGTTCCCAATATTTGTGTAATAAATGTGGAACTGTAACTAGCATATCCACGCTATGTCAAGATTGAAATGTACCCGAAGTTCGCAAAACTTTTTAGTAGTGCCAGTGCCAAATTCTTCACATGGAAATTTTCTCTAATGGTTACTTATGCTTGCTTAATTGCACAAGTCAAGTACATCTATAACGTTAGTGGTGGAAATATGTTGTGGTAGCCTGGTAGGCTATGTAACGAGGTGAAAAATATGATTTCACCAAACTTAGAAGTTTCTTAAAATTCTAAAAAACCAGATGGAGGTGAAGGTATGTTCCATATATCTATAAAATCTCAAGATCAATCTCAATCGCATATGTGAGATAAAAATAAGACAAATACTGATGTGGTTCGTTGGAGTGCTGGCGGAGGTAAGCGCGAGTTCCCGGCCTAAGCCCCGGGCGGCCTTGAGAAGATGAAGCCGTGACGATCAAGGGGGTCGCCGGCAAGGATAACTGGCTGTACGGAGCCACCGGCCGGTTATCGACGGCGGCGCCTGGAGACTATTTTGTGGTACTAAAATCGTACCTTTTCTGATCTTGCGTTTTTCTTTTTATTAGCCTCTGAACTCACTTGTCCCTAACAACCGGGATACTAAGAAGGAACAAACTCAATCCTAACAACTTGATACTAGAAGAGATAAACTAAAAGAGGACAAGGCCACTGCTGGCAACAGGCCATCTCGCCCACGCCAAGCCGTTGGCCTATCCTGCATACCTTGGCTGTTACACTTTGCCCCTTTCTTCCCTTTCTATTCCGTTGCCGGATCCTGCCGTCAATCCTTGTGGGTCACGCCTCCTGAAGTAGACACGATCCATAACATCACTTCCCCCCTGGAGACCAAGCTTGTCCTCAAGCTTGAGAGCGGGATGAGCTCGCCGGAGGACAATGGCATCCACCCATGTTGCCTCAGACGCTGGCTCACCGGCCCAGTGGACTAAAAACTGCCGTTGCCCCCGGACGAAACGCTGAGCCAATAGAGCAAAAGGCTCGGGTCGATTGGTTGGACCTGCTGCAGCTAGATCCTCCGGAAGTGGTGGCGCTGCCGAGGGAGGTGTGCCATGAAATGGTTTGAGCAATGAAACATGGAAGACGTTGTGGATGCGTGCGGCTGAAGGTAGAGCAAGCCCATATGCCACCGAGCCCACTCGGTCGAGTACCTGGTATGGTCCAAAGAATTTTGGCGGCGACTTGTCCGCCAGATTGCTCGAAGGAGATCTGCCGGCGATCGAGGCGAACTGCACCCACGAACCTTCTGTAAAAGTAACTTCGCGATGGCTTCCGTCATACTGCTGCTTCATCCTGTTTTGTGCCTGAAGAAGATGACGACGAGCTTGGGCCAGAAGAGCGTCGCGGGCAACGAGCTGACAATCAACAGCGTCAATGGAAGTTGCCCCTTGGCTATATGGCAGGAGGCTTGGGGGTGGCCGACCGTAGACAAGTTCGAAGGGAGCCATTCGAAGACCCGAGTGGTACGAAGTATTGTAGCAAAATTCTGCCCAGGGTAACCACTTGACCCAAGATGAAGGATTGTCCGTGGTCAGGCAACGCAGGTACATTTCCAAGGTTCTGTTAACCACCTCCGTCTGACCGTTAGTTTGGGGGTGGTAGGCGGATGACGTTAACAGACGAGTGCCACACCGCTTGAAAAGGTCCTGCCAGAAGGCGCTAGTGAAGACAGGGTCGCGGTCGGAGACGATCGACTCAGGCATCCCATGGAGGCGAACCACCTGATCAAAGAATATGTTGGCTACAGCTTGGGCCGTAGTGGACTGTTTGAGGGCAATGAAGTGCCCATACTTGGAAAGGCGGTCGACCACTACCAAGATGACTGACATGCCCTGGGACTTAGGGAGGCCCACAATGAAATCCATCGAAATGTCGGACCAAACATGCTGCGGAATGGGCAGGGGCTGCAGGAGCCCAGCGGGAGACAGCGTGTTGACCTTATGTTGTTGACATACGCGACACTGGCGGATATACTCCTCCACCGTGTGGCGCTGGTTGGCCCATGTAAAATGCTGGCGCACTCGATGAAGAGTTTTGTGTATTCCTTCGTGCGTCAGATCATGGAAAGCCGCCACCACTTGCTGGCAGATGGGCGAAGAGGCCGGAACATGCAAGCGACCATGGTGAAAAAGGAGACCATCCACGGTGGTCCACTCTGCTGAGCCCGCTGATGCGCCATTAGTTCCCCTGGACCCTGCTGCTTGGATCTCCGAACAGCGATGTTGGATCTCTTGTTCTTGGCGCAGGAGAGAGCGCCATTCCTCCATGATTGAGCCAGCTGGGGCCGAAAGGGCCGCACACATGGGTTCATGCTCGAACATACGAGAAAGAGCATCAGCTGCCCAATTGGTGCGTCCTGGCTTATGCTCCACCCGGAAGTCGAACCCCATCAATTTACTAAGCCAATGCTGTTGGGGGGGCGTCACCAGGGCTTGTTCTAGAAGATATTTAAGGCTCGCATGATCGGTGCGGACGATGAACGGTTGCCCCCACAGATACGGATGCCAATGGCGGATGGCTTTAGACAAGCCGATGAGCTCCCGTTCATATGCTGCCAAGCGACTATGCCGATCCGCCAACCTCCGACTGTAATATGCCACCGGGTGGCCCTCCTGGTGAAGGATAGCGCCGATGCCTGAACTGGACGCATCACACTCAACCACAAAAGTGGCGGTGAATTCAGGTAGGCGCAGTACTGGGGTCGACTAGAGAGCAAGCTTCAGCGCCTGGAAAGCCTGCGCAGCATCTGGTGTCCACTGAAAGTCCCGACATCGAAGAAGTGCAGTCAGCGGCTCGGCGATGGAAGCGTAGCCGCCAATAAACCGTCGGTAGTACCCGGCGAGGCCGAGGAAGCCAGACGCCCGATGACGGATGTAGGTGATGGCCATTCGGCAATAGCCTGAAGCTTCTTTGGATCGGCAGCCACTCCTTGGCGAGAGATGATATGGCCTAAATAGCCAATCTCCGTTTGCGCGAATGCACATTTAGCATGCTTGAGGAAAAGGTTGTGGAGGCGCAGGCGGTCCATCACCTAACGAAGGTGTTGAAGATGTTCTTCCATGGAGGTACTGTAGATCAAAATGTCATCAAAAAAGACGAGGACAAACTTGCGAAGAAAATCCGCGAGGACCTTATTCATGAGAGCCTGAAAGGTGGACGGAGCATTACACAACCCAAATGCCATAACCAAAAACTCGAAGTGGCCATGATGGGTGCAGAATGCCGTCTTGCTGATGTCATCCTCCGCCATACGGATTTGGTGATAACCCGATCGGAGGTCAAGCTTGGAGAAAATTTGAGCGCCATGCAACTCATCCAAGAGCTCTTCCACCACCGGAATGGGAAATTTGTCTTTGATTGTCTTGGTGTTGAGGGCGCGATAATCTACGCAAAAACACCACGATCCATCTGCCTTGGCCACCAAGAGAACCGGGGATGAAAATGGAGATCGACTGGGCCGGATGATGCCTTGTGCTAACATGGCCTCGCACTGCCGTTCAATTTCATCCTTCTGCCGGAACGGATAGCGGTAAGGGCGAACCACTACTGGGTCAGTGCCTTCCTGTAGACAAATGTGATGGTCACAAGGCCGAGGAGGCAGACCTTGGGGTTCCAGGAATAAGTCATGAAAGTCTTGCAGGAGAGTTGCCAGCCCATCTGGTTGTTGTGCAATCTGCAGCGTATGGAGGTCAGGAGAGGCTGTATTGCTACCTTTCAAGGAAATTTGGCGTCCTTCATAAATGAATGTCATCCGCATGGACTCAAAGTTCCAATTGATGTCACCGAAGGGCTTAAGCCATTGCACGCCTAATACCACATCGAATCCCTCCAAAGGAATGATCAAAAAGGACGCTCGGAAGGTGTGGGTCTCCACTGTGAATTCCTCTGTGCAGCAGCCGAGGCACGGCAACTGTGCGCCGTTGGCCACTCGCACCTGCTGTCCGGTTCCGGGACCATGCTGAATGCCCAGATGACTTGCGACAAAGCTGCTAATGAAGTTGTGAGTACTTCCCGTGTCGACTAGCGCATGCAGCGTTTGGCCTCGCATGGCTATGGCCAACTGCATGGTGCTGCTATTTCGGGGTCCCTTCAACGTGAGAGCCGACAGTTCGGCCGCCTCTTCGAGCTCCTCTGCTTCGGTCGTATCCTCTTCCTCCTCATTCAGAACCTCCAGAGAAAACAATCGCTTGCAACGGTGTCCCCTGGTGTATACTTCATCGCAATTGTAACATAAACCCTTCGCCCGTCGCTCCGCCAATTCATCTGCACTGAGGCGGAGGCGGAATGGTGACATTGCGGAAGACGGCTCGACGCCGCGGAACCGCGCGATTTCTAAGCTCGAGGCAACAAGACCGCCGATCGCGCCCTCTGAGTCGTTCCACTCGGCTACCGAAGGCCAGACAGAACCGGCGTAGTCCACCCGCCGCTTGTGGTTGCGGCAGGCGCAGGTCCCCCCCGGCTGAACGGGGGTCGTGTGCGCCCAGGCATTGCCGCACCTTGAGCCGCCCGTGCTATCCACGCATCTTCTCGGCGCTCTGCTTCGCGAGCTAGCCCCACCGCCTCAGCGAGGTCACGCGGCGGTCGGCGCCAAGACGTCAACAACGGCGAAAAAACGGCCACCGTGAATGTCTCGATTTGATCTCCCCTTCTCAGGCACGGAGCGCGCGCGAGGAACTCCTGCGCGTACTCGTCCACGCGACGATCTCCCTACTTCAAATTGACAAGATCTCCAAGAGGACCTGCAGTGGCATTCCATGTGAAGCGCTGGAGAAACGTCTCGTAGAAGTCTTCCCAGGAGATTTGCCCTTCTTCCGGTTCCCAATTGTCGAGAACTTCTTGCGCCTCGCCGCGAAGATGGAGCCCCGCCATCTGCACGTACTTGCGACGGGGAATATCATACGCCCTTGCGAACCGTTCGCACTGGCGTAGCCAGAGCAACGGGTCCTCTGTTCCGTCATAGAGAGCGAGCTCATAGCGTGGCGCTCGTGGGATCAGGGGTTCGTCGCCGCCGCCACGCTCCCGCGGCCCTCTGCGAGGGAAAACAAGGCCGTCGGGGTCACGAGCAGCGAATCCTAGAGATCCGTGCGTCTCGTGATCTCCCTGACCTGAGAATTCACGGTCGTGCGCCCAGCCGCCCTCATTCCCTTCCTCCGCCTTCTTGCCTTGCGCCTTAACCAAATCCGCCAAGGTCCTCTGAATCTCCGCTAGAGACGACTTGAGGCCCTCGACGTCACTGGTTATCTTGGATTGCCAATCATCTTCTCCACTCCCCATGTTTTGCAGGGAAGCAACGACTCTGGTTCTTCGCCAGGGAGGATCGTTGGGCTCTGATACCAGTTGATGTGGTTCGTCGGAGTGCTGGCGGAGGTAAGCGCGAGTTCCCGGCCTAAGCCCCGGGCGGCCTTGAGAAGATGAAGCCGTGACGATCAAGGGGGTCGCCGGCCAGGATAACTGGCTGTACGGAGCCACCGGCCCGTTATCGACGACGGCGCCTGGAGACTATTTTGTGGTACTAAAATCGTACCTTTTCTGATCTTGTGTTTTTCTTTTTATTAGCCTTTGAACTCACTTGTCCCTAACAACCGGGATCCTAAGAAGGAACAAACTCAATCCTAACAATTTGATACTAGAAGAGATAAACTAAAAGAGGATAAGGCCACTGCTGGCAACAGGCCATCTCGCCCACGCCAAGCCGTTGGCGTATCCTGCATACCTTGGCTGTTACACTTTGCCCCTTTCTTCCCTTTCTATTCCGTTGCCGGATCCTGCCGTCAATCCTTGTGGGTCACGCCTCCTGAAGTAGACATGATCCATAACAAATACTTAGCCAAAACAGTGGAAACACTATTTCAGCAAGTAATTGTCTTTTTCGTATCTCACAAATGAGATTGAATTTGATGTTGAAATTTTATATAGAAATATAAAATAGATAGCCTCACCTACATCTAGTGATTTTTGAAAATTTTGAAAAACTCTTTAGTTTGATTTTAAGAGTTTTAATCGATTCACATCTTCACCAAATACGCCGCCAGCGATGCATGTAAGTGCCCTAAGATAAAGTGGCTTGTCACATGAATTTCCACATCCGGTTCTTTTTATTTCAAAAAGGAGGAACTGTTCCAAGTTCAAACTTTGAAGCCCTATCGAAACCAATGTATCAAGCTTAACTTAGTTTTCCCAGACTTCTCTGACATGGTGTGCCACGCAACACACCGTAGCTGAAAAGGTTATATGCTTCTTCTCCACATAGCCCACTACTACATATTTTCAGTGACTAATGGATGCAACTGATAAAATTAAGCAAGTTCAAGTGCTTGTCAAACAAATATACAAGTTTAGGAACTTAGTGGAATAACTGAACAAGTTTGAGAACTATTGGTGTGATTCACTCATGTATTTTAGTCTCTGTATTGATCCACTATGCATGTGAAAAGGTCCAATGTATTGACCATATATGGACAAAAGATCAATAGCTGCCAGCTATGTTAGTTTGGGCTATAGGGTTAATATCACACTATTACATGTTTCTTAGTTATTTCTAACTTTTAATATCATAAAGTTTTCATGTCCAGCTGTCCCTTGTAATATATGCTGTCGAGCATGTGGGTTTTTGGTTTCCCTAACAGGACTGTTTTTTTTAAATCCCATTTTCCCATTGGAAATCTAGTATGGTCTATGACAATAAGCTGATAAGTTAACATTATCCATAACAACACAAGGATCCTATATAATGTTTGCTGAAACTTGATTTTCTTGCATTGGTTGTGTCATGCAAATATCTTTCACTTTGATAAAATGGGCATGGTTGCAATTGCTGAAGCAAACACATGGAGTTGTTGGTGTTAGTTCTTGACAATATTATACTTATCAGCTACTTCAGCATAATTCTGAATATATTTCTTCAGTTATTAATTGATGTTGCAGACAAAAAAATTACAATTTACTTTGTCACGACTTTTGCATCAAAATAGTTGTCATTTTAGACATTAACATGGTCTCCAATGTACACCTTTGAGTCTTTGATAATTAGTTTTACAGTATTATGTTAATACAATTTACAAAAAAAAAAATGTAATATTTTGGAAGTACTTTTGATGCCAAATCTACCAACAAATTTGACTGTGGCTAATATAAACACTTCTGTAGATATTAGTGGTCAAAGTTTAAAACATTTGACTGCATGCATTCTAAAACAACATCAACTCAGCAATGCAATGCAATACAGAGTTCATACTTTGGATAAACAAGCAGAATAGAATCATATTGCACGCCCTACATTGGTGACTAAAATTTCATAACGGTGCTCCAGCTCAAATGGGCTATCAACTATCAAGTACTTGTGAAAATTTGGAAACTCATACGGTTGGGCTATACATTACCAAGCGTTTTCACCCTGCAGCCTGTTTAGCTCAATGCCCTCTCAGCACAAAGAAAGAAGAAACTTGTTGCTTCAGATTGATGAGAGAAGTTATTCTCTTCAGCTGATGCCTGCATGTTGCAATATTGCCACTATTGCTCACCAAGAAATTTGCTGCACATTAATTGGGTGTAACTCTGCAGAAATGCCTCATACATGGAGGAGCCGAGGAGGACATTACTTGAAAGACTTTATACATCTGGTGGAAAATCAGTGGGTTCCTCTGAGTCTTTATTTGATACTGAATTACTTGACTTTCTATGCTTTGATGATGATTTTCTGTGAAGAGAAAGTAATGACCAGTTTCAAACAAGTGGGTGCTATATGAGACAGTCATTCTATATGGTCTTTGACTAGTTAAAAAATAGGAAATTCCCAAGAAGAAATTACTGTTATGAATAGCACTTGTATTCAACATGAGGTCAATGGGCCTGTATAAATACATGTACAAGAGGGTATAGAAGGAAAACCTATATAAGGCAATAGCTATACAAGGCAAACAATCTCTATACTAGGCAACTAGCAATCTCGTATATGAAGTAACAAGGATACTGTCTAACACCCCCCTCAAACTTATGGTGGATCAACAACACTGAGTTTAGAGAGATAAAAACTATGTTTAGCTTGAGTCTATGCCTTCATGAAAAAATCTGCCAACTAAAGCTCTGAAGGCACATACCGAAGAGCCACAACCTGATCCTGTACCTGTGACTGCACATAGAAGCATCAACACCAATATGCTTGGTGAGCTCATGCTTCACAAGATCACGAGCAATGCTAATAGCACCTGTACTGTTAGAGAAAAGAGGAGTTGATGTAGAAACAGAAACACCAAAGTCCTCAAGCAGCCACCGTTGCCAAGTAACCTCTGCTATCAAAAGAGCCATAACTCGCAACTTAGCCTCAGCACTCGAACGAGAAACTTCTGTCTGCTTCTTAATCTTCCAAGTAATGAGAGAACCACAAAAAAAACACAATAAACAGAAAGAGACCAACGAGCTAAGGGATCACTAGCCTAGGTAGCATTAAAGTGTGCTTGGAGTTGAAATGAGCTAGAGCGAGGAAAGAAAAGACGGCGAGAGATGGTTCTATAAAGATATCGTAGAACACGAAGAAGATGACTATAGTATAGCTATGTGGCAGCAGAAACGAATTGACTCAAGACATGAATAGGATATGATATGTCAAGACAAGTGCCACTAAGGTAAACAAGACTCCTGACGAGATAGCGATAGCGAGTAGGATCCTCAAGAGGTTCATCATCAGTAGGTCGAAGGTGAACATTGAGCTCTATAGGAGTCTTAACGATATGCTGATCAGTGAGAAAAGCATGATCAAGAAATCTGCATGATCAAGAAATCCTAAATATACTTCTCTTGGGATAGAAAGAAGCCCTCAGGTGTAGAGAAGAGACCTCAATCCCAAGAAAGTAGCGAAAAGAACCTAGATTAGACATAAGAAACTGCTCACTAAGACGGGCCTTCACAAAGGCAATATATTGGGAGTCATCTCTAGTAATAACCATATCATCAATATAGAGAAGAAAAAGAGTCCTTCCACGATGTGAAATGTGAACAAAGAGCACAGGATTATCCGCACTTGTAGAAAAGCGAGCAATAGTGACCACAAAAGAAAAACGCTCAAACCAAGTATGAGGGGCTTGCTTGAGCCCATAAAGAGAGCGACGAAGGCGACAAATCATGCCCTCAGGAACAGAATACCCCGGTGGTTACTGCATAAAGACCTCACGTAGCTCACCACCATTAAGAAAGGTATTCTTGACATCAAACTGAGAGATAGACCACTCGCGAACAGAAGCCACAACAAGAAGAGTGCAAACAGTGGTCATATGAGCAACATGAGCAAAAGTCTCATCATAATCACAACCATGCTCCTACTGGAAACCACGTGCCACGAGACAAGCCTTATAGCGCTCAAGAGAACCATCAGAGCGAGTCTTAACCTTATATACCCACTTGCATGTAATGGGACGAACACGTGAAGGAAGGGGCACAAGATCTCATGTGCCAGTGCACTCAAGGACATCGGGGCTCGGGCTCGGGCGCGGGTCATCGGTCGGGCTAGAGGGGCCAGAGCTTCGGGAGGCAACCGAGCAGACAAAGAAGACCAGAATCGGCCACCGCCTTCACGGTCCTGCCAGGGAGTGCCAGAGACCCAACTCAAGCTGATCGAAGGAGGCGGCAGATCAGAGGTGGAGAAGTAGAGCAACCAAAAGCGGCGAGAAGAGCCGTCGAAAAAAGCGCAAGTGCAACGCAGGTAAACCCTAACCCAAAAAACTTGGCTCTGATACCATGTTATGAATAGCACTTGTATTCAACATGAGGCCAATGGGCCAGTATATATACATGTACAAGAGCATATAGAAGAAAAACCTATATAAAGCAATAGCTATACAAGACAAACAATCTCTATACAAGACAACTAGCAATCTCGAATATAAGGTAACAAGAATATTGTCTAACAATTACCTCTTTGTTGACTTTTTGGCAGCGGTTACACCCATCTCTGATTTGTTAAAATCAGTTGATATCTCATGCATGACATTATCAGCATGCATATTGGTTTTATATTCTACCTCTGCTGCCTCCACACTTTCCAAAGTTTGGAAGTTGAGTTTTAACTCCCTCATCGTACTGACACTGAACCCATTTGGCTGAGTTTCCCTTAAAGTATCCTGCAACAGGATAATAGGAACATCAGGAACAAACAAGAGAAAATTTGATACTCGGTATTATTTTATGCTCTAAAGACATCATGGAAGTATTTGACAAGGGCTCTACAAGTACAAAAGTAGCTCCTTAGCTAGACATGAAGAGACAGTTAATAGGACATGAATGTATTCATGGCAAGCATCATGCAGGTAATGGTAAAATGTAATTTGAGCTAACTGAAAGTTAGTTCAAGTAGAACAGTAGGACCAAGTTATTAGTGCAGCTTCTGAAAGATCCTCTCTGGTGAAGAGGCATCAAACTTTCAAATTAGCTTCCTGGTGAAATGTGGTCTTTTGTGTAAGGAAAAAGTCTATTTGACCACCTTAAACTATTTTGAAAGTCCAGATTTCAATCCTCAACAACAAAACCAAGTAATCAACCGCCCTCAATTATCAATACCATGAAAATCACCCCACTCGCATCAATAGTTTCGTTGATGTGACACATGATTTGGTTTTAAGATGACATGGTAACCAGTAAGCAAATCAACAAAACAAAAACAAAAAAGCCCCAAATCATCCAAATAAATAAAAAATATGGACCCACTCGTTAGGCCCTATCCTCTTCTTCCTCCACCTCTCTCTCCTCTTCCATGTGGTCATGTGCACCTCGGAAGCCCAGCTCCCTCCTCCCACCCACATGAACCTCCGCACCATGCCCAAAACGTCCTGTCGTGTCCTCACTTCTAGATCCAAACCATTGTTGCCTCAAAACTCCGGTGTTCACTAAGGCACTAAGTGCTACTCGGGCGGCGGACCAAGGCCTAGCGCCTAATCACCGATTAGGCAAGCTAGGTAGCTGCATAGGCAGGATAAATCAGTCTAGGCGACCAAGCAGGGTGGTGGAGCCTAGCGCCTAGGCGCCACCTAGGTGAGCTAGATGGCCACCTAGGGTAATAGTGCAAAACTCCAAATTTGGGAGAGACGGCTTGGCTGGTTAAAGCAGTAGCTGGCAGTTGGTGACCGGTTTTGCGGGTGGATAGTGACAACACGGGTGGACAAGCTGGTGGCATGCGGTGCTCACTAGGACCAGCCTAGGAAAGTCATGTGCGAGCCTTTGGGACCTGCTGACCACTAGATCTGCGGGAGACATGGAGAGCTCGCTAGCCACAAGTCCCCCAAAATTGAACACCTCCATTCTTTTATTTATTTGTTCCATTTGGCTTGCTTTCTTGGCGAGACAAGAAAACCAAGAACTTGTCTACCAAAAATTTTGTGCAACGTGGTTATGATTGGGTAGTAAGCAATGTTAGGAGTATATATACATTCTATATATTAGATCTGTATAGGGTGTTTTCTACTTATTTTTCATGCCTTGTACATGACAGTTGAGGGTGGATTTTCTGCATTGGGGGTTATTTGCACGGTATTGATAGTAGAGGGGTGTCGGTTACCCAGTTTTGTAGCTGGGGATTGAAATTCGAACTTCCATACTAATTGAAGCTGGATCAAATGGATTTTTTCCTTCGTGTAATGGTGATAGAGAAGATAGTAGAAGCCTGGGTTCCTATTGTTCCTTCCTGGAAAACCACAGACCCGAGTGGTAAACTTGAAAGTTAAAACCAACTGGATTTCTATTTGTTTCTGGCCAAATACCAAACCTCCCCTTCTCTCTGTATTTTCAAAAGTTTTTCTGTTTCCTTGTTCGACACTAACTTCTGCATTCCCTTAAAATAACACAAAACCACAGATAATATATGCTATCGACAGTTGATTCGATTTTGACTGGTAATAGCAGTAACCAGAATGTTTTTCCTGATTTTCAGAGCCTTAGAGGAAGCCAATCAGGTTACAAGAAATCACAGCTAGGGCTGGGGGATCTTTTTCGTGCTTCATGCAATGTTAGTTGAATCAGAAATTTAGCCCAAGTGATGACTAATTCACTATTGAAACAGTTGAAAGAAACCTGCCACTTTCTTTTGATTTAAATAAATTATATTTTCCTTGCAAAAAAGAATAATACTATTTTGTAATATTCTTCCAAAAACTGTGACAATAGATAGTAAGTCAGCTATTCTCCTTGGTTTCGCTAGAAGCTAACAGCTTCTGGCCAACACCAGTCCAAGTTTTATTTAGGTCATGTTTTTCTGTAAACCATTACCAATGCAAACTAGTGGCTAAAAGCATGGCCAAAAAAAGCTGTTCCTGAATAATATTGAAAGCCATTAAAGACTGGACTATAAAAAGAATAACTAGTTGTCTCCAGCATTTAGTAGGAGTTGTTGTGAATGTCCCTATATTACTCACATGTTATACAGAGTTCACAATTCCTTTGTGAAAATTCGATACTCTTCTACTTACAAAGTTTTCTAAACATTCAAGAGTTCATTAGTTTATATCTATGCCTGCCTTTTTAAAATTTTATATTTTACAATAATGCTGGAAGGGTAACATATCACAAATGTCATATAGGAATGTATAACACGAACTGACCAATAAATATTTCCATCATCCATGATAAATGTAAGAAACTTCCGTAGAGCTAACCAAAAAGGGGAAAAAAAGCATTACCAGGGATCCTGCAAGTCAATAGTTTCTTACTGTTACCTTTGGAGATTGTGTTTCCACAGAAGAACCTGCCCCATCTGGTGCATTATCAGATGAATTTGCCATGAGAGCTGCTTCTGGATTTTCCTTTCTTGTTTGAGCTCCTTGGTTGCGAAATGCCTTTTTCAGATTTTTCCTTCTTGTACGTTCAGCATTATGGCTATTGTTTTCCTGATCAAGCATGCTGCTACTTGGAACAACATCTTGTGCACTTTGCACTTTCTTTAGCCGTTTCTGTGACACTCTTTTAGTTTTCTGTACACCATTTGATGGACCAACCACAATGCTAGTTCCAGGTACACCTTTTACTTTAGGTTCCTTATCACTGCACTCTTCTTTCTGTAGTTTGCCTTTGTTTTTTTTAAGATAAGCTCTAGCCTGTTTGTTAGATGAAGTGCTTTTCTCTTGCTTCTCTGATGTTGAAATTTTTTCACCTTTGTGTTGAATTGTTTCTTCTTGCAGGGGACGTAATGATGATGTGCTACAATTATCAAGTGTCCCAGTGTTGTCTGTTTCCAAACTATTCTGTGTTTCATTGTGTACTAAGCTTATCTTATTGTCTTTCTCATTTGCATGAATTATCTGTTTGTCATCCCCAGTAGAGTAGGATGGTTCTGGTTCTTGCATGGATTGCACATTATCTCTCATCAAATCCACAGGCTCTTCCCTGGTTATCTGAGGTGATTTTGTAGTCAAAATATCGGACATTACTGGATTTTTACATGCATCTTTAACTATTATGCTTACACTATGAGCAGACTCTTTGCAGTGAGCCATCTGAGCATAATTTTCAAAGGTCCTGGGCACTTCAATTTCTTGAATGTAATTGAGATCATTCACACTAATGTCCAGGAGTGCTTTGTTGTTTTTCAACTCGGATGCTGAGATGTTGAAACAATAAGATGACAAATCATCAGCTGTTTCTGAAACCACATTAATGCTGATCTGGTGGCCATTATCCTTTGTATAAGTCATCTGTTTGTCAGTATTGGACGGCACAGATGGTTTTATTCCTTTAACGCAATCCAAATTCTTCATACCTATCTCTGAAAATTGTTCTTTTCTCTCAAATTCAGAAGATGGGGTGTTGATACTGTTAGGTCCCACATTATGATAATCTGCAGGACAAATATGTGCTTCTTTTTCTGTCGAGTATATCACAGAAGTTCTCTCCTTTGCACCAGCCATCCTCTCATCATTAAACATGGGTTCAGGCAGTTCTATGTCTCCAACATTATTCTGATTTTTCACACTAATGTCTACGACTGGTGCTCCATTTTTCAAATCCACAGACTGCTTGACACTTTCCTCAACAATATCATCGGACAAACAGTTATAAGGTAAATCAATACTGTCTGACACATCATAGAGATATACAGATTGCCTACCATAACTTGCTGAAAGCTCTTCCTCAATGGCAGCTACTGGGTGCGGAAAGACAACACAACTCTTTTTTTCTGTATTGCTTTGTTCAAGGATTCCTTCTTCTACAATTTGAGTATCTGTTACCATTCTTTTGATCTCTGTTATATTTGCATCGAAATCTTTAGCAACAATATTGCAACTAAATATATTTCTTAGGACAAACTGTTCTCTTGACTGTTTGGCTCTTTTGATGTTATTCATCAATTCATTCCTATCTAATTGTGGTCTCCCCAATAAATCTCCTGGAAATTTTTGTACATCCCTGAGCACCTTGATTTTTCCATTGTCCAACTCACCATCCTTCTTCCCAGACCTAAGCACATTAAACACCTTTCTCAACAACTGTGCCTTACCATTACTCCTAATCAACTTTGAAGCAATGAATACAATGCACACACCACATAATGCTAACAAACCGCTCCATGCAACGCCCTTGAAAGGAGTCTCATCTCTCTGCACTGCTGAGATCTCCGTGTGCACAACAGGCAATTTGTTCCTCCCAACCGTTACAAACCGAAACAATGATCTATTCTTTGTTGGCACAAGCTCGCCTTTTTCAACCTCCTTAGCCATCGCTCGAGCACGAGACAGCATCACGTGCAACTCACCACTCTCCTCTCCCTCAACAGTCTCACTCTTGCTAATGATTTCGTCCTCATCCACCTCAACGTTCACCACATTGAGCTCTGGGTCTTCATATACAGTGAACACAGGATCGGCCACAGTCCCGCAGAAACTGCTTTCATCCTCTGCAACTCCAAGCACATCCTTCTCACCACCCAAGTCAGACTCCATTGCCACATTCCCACTCTCAACAGCATCCAGACCACCAGAAATTTCGAATTCCTCGTCAAGATCCAAAGAACCGGATTTTCGTTCCTGGCGATCAAGAGAGGATCTACACCCAAAGTTTCCAACACCACCGACGAAAGAACAATTCTTGCTTGTCTCGGAATGTGATACGGGAGAGTTATCGTACGGAGGACACACCTGGTGTTTAACTAGAAGCAGCGCGACCTTGTCGCGCAGCGCGTTACGGCGACGGGACGGCGGCCGGAGCCGCCGCACCGGGCTGAGGTGGACTTCGCAGAAGACAGCCGCGAAACGCCTCCAAGAACGGATTCTGACAGCGGAGCCGGATAGGCCATGGGGATTCAGGGATGTGGAGGTAGGGCGGGCGGCGATCCGGCAGGAAAAACGGGGGGACGCGAGGAGCGGTGAGGAGGTGGAGCTCCCGGTAGCTAAAATCCTTCGGAAATGTAGTTAAACCCCCGGTAGCTAAAATCCTTCCGAGGGAGAGCGAGTGGTTCGCTCCAGCTGGTTTTTCACCCTTTTGTTGAGTTCATCGCTTTTGTGTGTAGCTCTCTCTGTTTTTTTTTACAAATTTAGTTTCTTTCCAAATATAATTATAAAAATAGCTCTATTCTCAATCACGAAAACGCAGAAATTATATCACCTTCTACACTCCCATACCACGAAAACACCGGAAGTTATGCTTTCATAATGTTAAACTTAGTTTTACAAATGATGTTTTGTTTTAACCTATAGCACGATAGCTTTAAATTATAAACTATTTTTAATTAGTTATTCAACTCATTTGGGTTATACTTAATATGCTTAGCCATGCTAGGAATCATTAACATCTTTCGAAAAGTGCAAATTCAAACTTAACTAATAGTATATAGAACATGTTTATGAAAATAGTGTGTCATATGTTGTTATACAATGAGGTTAGGCTATGATGGCATGTGTTACACGATAATCAATTGGAATGGTAAATAATTTAGATTGAGGTAAGTGACAAAAAGCTACGTGCCAGAATGGGTCTGTGTGACACTGGGTTAGAGATTCTGTGTGAATCAATTGATATTGGTTACTGAGAATAATTGAAAGTCTTGTTTCAGTCAGTTAAGGACTTAACCTTGTAAACCATTGAACTGAGCTAAATTATACAATCATATATCTGGAATGGGTCAAATTTAGGTCAGTAAGTTACCAATTCTTTACATAGGTTATCTCAGGTAGAAAATCAAGTTGTGTGCATGGTTAGGAAGGTGGCTCCATGTCTTGAACAGTGATCATTCCTAGTCTAATAATGAGTCCTTACTCTTTTGCTCGGTATGAGAGATGAATAGTGAGACTAGGTTTATTGGGAGAGTTTATGTTCGGACAAAGTTTTTAAAAGATTTTGTTATGATCTTAGTCGCATGTCTAAGAAAACGTATCAACCGTATGATAATAAGAAATTGACCGTATCTTATTAATGTATAACCTGCTATAGCCCAAATTGCAGCCAAGGATGGGACCACCTTATGTGCGAATATATTACCTCCCTGTGGACAAGAAATTTGGGCCACATACAGAATACTAGTTAATGTCTGTCGTGGTCCTAACGTCCAATTCGTAAGTGATTAATGGAGTAACACAATTGTCATGGGAGCTCAGTACCTGCGAAGTAGTGGCATATTTTTGGAAATCAAAGGGATTTCATTAACTCAAGGCTGAACAATCGCTAACCACTTAAAAGAGCATGCAAACTAGAATTGAGTCCGGCTAAAACATCACCGAACCTAGTTCCAAGTTTACACCAAATTTCGCTAGAGAGCTGCCCTATTACATGAATGATGACCATACAGGTCTTTAAACTCTGAAAACTGAGACAACAACATAAACTTTGCCTCCCGAAAAAGTACTCCCAAAGTCGTCAGGTCTTGGTCAGAGCTTACAAGCGCACTTATCAGATTCAAAGCATCTGTCTCAATTTCAATTCTTCCCATTCCTAATTCACTTGCAAACTGCAAAGCCTGAAGACAAGCTTCGGTTTCCGACCGGAGAACACTGTTTGCTATCAATATATTGCCGGCGCCCGCTCCCTGAACTTCACCGGCAGAGTTCAGAATTATAAAACCCCAGCCACATTTTCTTGTTTCCTCATAAAAAGCTCCATCAATGTTAATTTTCAGGAAACCTTCAGGTGGTGCACGCCAAAGAGTTTCAGCTTGCATCTTCACTGCTGAAACTTTTCCTAGAACTTTAGAAAGTTTTGAAGTTTGGAAGGTTAGTATTCTGTTTTTGCTAACATTTTGGCATTTGGTTTGGAAGGTTAGTATTCCGCTTTTGCTAACATTTTTTGTGTTAAAAAGCATGGAATTAGACTCGAACATCTTTGTTGTTCGTTTTATTTTGGAGTCCTATGATAATTCATATACTTCTCTTTTAGAAGACAATGTTACATTATTGAAGGGAATATGAAATGAGAAGTTTTGTGAACTGCTGTGTACTTCTTTGATAGGAATCATTCATTCCTGGCACTTTTCTTAAGACAAATGCTAAACCTCATTCTTGCAGCTTGCTGCATTTCAATTTAATTTCAATGAAGCTGCATAATGTTACTGCATCGTGAAAAATATCTTTCAGACTATGAAGTAAAGAAATATAGCATACCAGATATATGTACTTTTCAAGGTCAAGATATCACGGATTATGACATTGTTCTCCTAGTTATTTTTACTAAGCACGTGGCAATGCAATAACATTTGATGCCTCGCATTGTTATGTTCAAACTGGCAGTTGGACAACCGGGGAACGCAAGGCGAGGATTGCAATTTGAGGGACACCTGAAGTACAACATGGGTTGTGTGGATGCTGAAGATCAAGTAAGAGACGTAGAGTGGATAATAAGGGGGTGTTTGGGACAGCTCCAGCTCCACTAAAATCTGTGGAGTTGGTGGAGCAGGGTATTTCTAGCTCCAGAAATTTGTGGAGCTGGAGCTATGGGTACATTAAAAGTGTTTAGGTAGATCATCTTGTTTACATTTTAGACTAAAAATATAAACTTAATTCACTTTATTTTAGCCTATAAGTTTCAGCTCTGAGCTGGAGCTGGGATCTGAAGCTCTTCCAAACAAGGCCTAAAACAAGGCCTTGCCAAGCCTGGAGATACAGGTTTTTTCGGCTGGAGCTATGATGGCTTTCTCTCGGCAATGTGCCTCGCAAGATTTCCCAACACATTCTGCTGTCCCGTGGCTGGTGCTCCGGTGACAAGCCTGGGACGGGTATGATACGTACGTTCTATACTGAGAAGTACATGGGCCTACCTTCAGAGAATAAGGATGCATGAGTTTGGGTCTATTATGCATCATGTGAATAATCTCAAGGGGAAGTTGCTTCTTGTTCACGGCATGATCGATGAGAATACTCATTTTAGGTGAAATATTGCGTGGAGGTCCATTTATGTTTTTAATGAGTTATTGATTTGTGTTTAAGCTTGTGGTGCTTAGGTTTGAGTTTGAAATATGTCTACTTTGTTATGAATAATTTGGTTTGAGTGGTCGTAGACCTCTTAAGTGGTCGTGGCCTTGCCTAGAATAGTCATGACTTTCTCTTAAATAGTTATGACCTTGTTTAGAGTGGTCATGCCTTTGTCCAGAGTGGTCTTGGTCTTTCCAGAATGATCGTGATCTTTATGACCTCTGGAGCGATCGTTCCTAGAGGGGTCGTGCCCTAGAAAAGTCGTACCTTAAAGAGGTCGTGCTCTAGAGTGGTCATAGGCTTTCTGATCTCTAAGGTGATCGTTTCTTAGAGCATTAGAGAATTATTTCATTTGTATATCCCCACAAAATATTTATAGTTATCACATGGAAAGGATATGAATTAAATGAGTACATATTTTACATTAAAGATCAGGATATAAAGAGTGCAAACTAGAATAACGGTGTCCGCATTTATGCATTCAATATTGCTGGGTCAACGAGGGCTCCTACTATGGGTTCATAGAGGAGATTTGGGAGATCGCCTACATACTATTCAAGATCCCCTTATTTCGGAGCCGATGGGTTCACCTCTAGCATGTGGGGGTTGACAACTATGGCGTCACTACTATGGACCTCAAACGTGTCGGATATCAAGATGAACCATTCATACTCGCTACACAAGTTGTTCATATCTTCTATATAACCAACCCATCCAATAAGAAGCACCACGTAGTTCTTCATGGAAAAGGAGGATTGTCGAAATTGAGAATGTAGTAGATGAGGAAGAGTACAATCAATTTGATGAGTTGCCTCCTATCGGAAACGCCATGTTGCAGGCAAAGAGATTGCAAAAAACTCAATAGCATTCAATGCATAACTTTTTCAAGTGGTACCCAACCCAATTATTGGGACATTGGCAGTCGGCTCGGCCTGGGGCATACCCTTGTTTAATGCTGGCTTTAGCCGAGTGGTACCTATACCCAATCGTCAAGGTGCACAGCTTTTGACTCATCATGGGGTGTACCATGGATCATCCGAGTGGCACCTGTACCTGATTTTTTCGGTATACAGCTGGCGGCCCATCATGGGGCGTACCCTTGGAATCTTTGTTCTGAATCAACTTGCGATATCTGATTCCGTCTTGTGCGGTAACCAGCATTCAACCATATCCCAAACTAAATTGGCCTAAGAGCATTTGTACGCGACGGTTGTGACGCACAACTGGCGGCCCATCATAGAGCATACCCTAGGTCAAGTCCAGACAAAATATGGAAGGCGAAGTGACTTTTCCCGCTCAAGGCGAAATTCAGCGTCGCTTCCTATAAATACAAGGCTTGGTGCGGACAAAGAGGCTTTCTGCGCATTGTACACACCTGCCCCTTCATCTTCTGAGTTTAGATATTTTCGCAGCAATCTCCACCGCTAGGGTTAACCGCCGCCGCATTCTCCAATCTTGTGCTGCTACTAAGTTTTTCCAAAGATGTCTTCTTCTTCCTCCTCCCAGAGTGCTCCCATGAAGCCCTCACCTAAGGATTGGGCTATCTCAATAACGACGGAGCAACGCTTGGAGGAGTTGGTTACCTCTGGAGTTCTTCCTCCTTTGAAGATGATCTGCACGCGTCCAGCCGCAGGTGAATCCTTCCCCACTCCCCAATCCGACGAGATTGTGGTTTTTTAGTCTTTTTTTAGCGCGGGTTTGGCCTCCCAAGAAGCGCTTTCTTTTGTGGCCATCTCCATTTTTACAAAATTGAGTTAATCAACCTGAATCCCAACTCCATTCTTCATATTTCCATCTTTGTTCATCTGTGCGAGGTGTTTCTTGGAATTCACCCGCATCTTAGCCTTTTTCGCCACCTATTTCTTCTTAAACCTTACCCTAGCAAAAATGCTCCTAAGGTGGTTGGGGGTGCCGGCTTCCAGCTGCGCGACGGGCTGAAGAAGGCTTACTTCTCCATCCCCTTCAAATCCTCCAACAAGGACTCGCACCCACATTCTCAGCCTCTTGGGCCACGACCCCTCCAAGCTGCGAAATGGATCAAGTGGAAGATCTTTTGATGCTGATTGACGGCCTGAAGGAGATGAGTCTGAGCAGAGTCGATATTGCTGTTAGCTTCGCTCGGCGCCGAGTGCAGCCTCTCAAGGAGAGGATCCACTTGGGGTTTGAACACACCGGGGTGAATGATCCCACCCATGAGGTACCCGAACCCATTCCCAGAGATGCACTGGTTGATCGGATGAGCGACCTCTTTGCCCCAAGCACTGTGGTCCTACTGAAAGATCACCCGAAGCCTTTCGCCGCGACGCGCCCCCTCCTGCGGTGAGCATTTTTGCATTTGCTAGTTTCTGATTGCTAACCTTTGACAGGATGCTGACTGGTTCTACACTTCGCCACCTTTTTCAGGATCGAATTGCTTTATTCTCCGACGCTCCCATTCCCCCTGCCTTCGGCACAAAGGCACTAAGCGGAAGTGGCCCGCCAGTCCTTCTACTGAAGGGCCAAGTGCCGAGAGGGGAAGAAGGCCAAGAACTGAGGAGGTTCCGACGCCTTCTCATCCAACTGGGGGACCTACAATTAAGGAGCCCCCGACGCCGCACATGGCGGAGCTGGCGTCTCACGCGGCGCCTCCAAAGGCCAGCGCAGAGCCAAGCGCCGGAAGGGAAATGAGCCAGTGGTCGATGAGGCTCAGGAACCACCCCGCGCGACTGGGAGCTCAGCTAGCAAAGATCCTATCGCTCAGCCCTCGGCACGGTCGGCTCCTCCCCATCCCAGGTCTGACGCGAAGCCGGATCCTCCTCCGAGTGGTTCTGCCGCTCGGAGAGTATCCAAGGTCAAAATAAGGAAGTTTGATAGGTTAGCTTCCCTATCAATTCTTACTCTTGATCTGTTGGATTGCATCTTGACCTCTTTCCCTTTTTTGCAGGGTGCCATCGGATGAAGTCGGACGCCCCGGCCGAGACGACCCAAGGAGCCGGCGATGAGAGCACCGGGGACCAGGCAAGGAGGGCTTCGTCGACCGCTTCCTCACCCAGGGGGGGCCGCAGCTGATCCGGATCTGACCGAGTCCACTTTGCCGATTACCGGGACCAAACCCGAGAGCGACAAGGCGGCTTCTGAATCCAAGATGCCTCCACCGCCACCGAGCGTTCTGCCTGAGCCGATCACGAGGCCGATGGCCCTGGAGCTCGCTTCTTGCTCCTCTCCAGTCGAGGAGATCCTTTGGGAGCCCCCACAATTTCGCCCTCGTCCCCAGCCTCCAGTGCAAATCATACTATGCAACGAGGAGGATGAGTGGGAGCCTTTTGGCAACACGGATGAGAATAAAATGAGAGAGGAGCTTTATCATCACGCTATTGAGGGTGCTAGAGTGATCCAGGTGAGCTTGTTAGCCCCTTCTTCTTCGCAAATGGAGTTCAGTGTGTTTTTTGCTAATCTTCTTTCATGTGATCCTCAGGCCCTAGGGGACTGCTCCGAAAAAAGGGATGCCTTCCTCCGAGAGGTACTCCCAAAGCTCAAACTGCGGCGAGAGCACGAGACTGACCTTGAGTGGGTCTGTGCTGAGGGCAGAGCCGAGGTCGAGCAAGTTAGGAGTGAGGGCCAAGCTGAGCTTCGAAATCTCTTGGCTCAAGTCCAGGCCCTGGAAGAAGAGAAATTGAGCCTGGCGGGTTTGCTCCGATGTGAGTGTCTTCAGCCATCTTGTCGTAGGATTTTAATTGCTTGTCTTCTAACTCTTTTCCCTACTGCAGCCTGGGACTTAACCATCGCTAGCCTTCAAGAAGAGCTTAAGGCGTCTGAGGAGCAGCTCAAGGCGCTAAAAAGCTCTGAATTCCAAGCTCGAACCAACTCGGAGAAACTGGGTCGGGAACTGGAAGGTACGTTCCCAACTCGACTTCACCTTCCTTTGCATCTATAGCGCTTTTGGTGATAATCTAAACTGTTTGCAAAATACTGGAAGAAGACGCATGCTCAATTCTGCGTCCTTGGCGAGAGGATCAAGTCTGCAGAGGCATTGTGCGCCAGGCACCGAGAAGCTTCCGAGGCAATGGCTAAGTTCCTGAACCCTGAAGAGGTAGGGCCGAGCAACGAGAATGAAATCGTTCTTCGGCTGACAGAAGGGCCTGAGAAGTTTCGAACCCACATTCGGGAGACATCGACACGAGTGCAAGTCAGGCTCTGGCAATCGTGAAGTCCTTGTATCCCCGAGTGGATCTCAGAGCTGTCAAGGAGGGCTTCACTGGAACCGTCGACGATGATCAAGTCGCTGCCCTTTTTGATAAGGTTAAGGACGCATCCGCCTCTTTAGTGGAAAATCTGGACCTGAGTCTTGCGTGATGTATGTGTGGAGTTTTGGCTGTAATTACTCCATCTTGTCTCCTGGAATTTACTCTTAACCATAACGGCTTTGTTGTTCCACAAGAGATCTTCAAATTAATGCTTGCGTGCTCATTTACACCCGGTTCAGCTTCTCATGCTAACACGGAACCGCTTCGGCTTCCCGTGCTAGCATTTATTTGAAGCTGTTCAACTCCCACTCTCTGGATATATAAGGATGTCACTGCTACGAAAGAGATCACCCATTTCAATGTCTTTATCTGCTCGGAAGCCTTTGACCTCTTCTGCGAATCTTCGATGGCTTCCTCGTCTTGTTCTTCTTCGCCCGCCGACGAGGTCCTGCCATCTCCTCCTCCAACGGAGGAGCTGGTCTATGGTTTTGAAGATGATGCTCCACCGGCGCCTACTGACGAGGAGGCCCTCCTCACCGAGCTTTGGACCGACTTCGAGCTTTCCATGGCTGAGCTCGCGGAGCAGGAGGCCTCTACCCGCGACGCTGCCGACGTCGACGTGCTGATCGTGGCCATCTCGAAGCTTGCCGAGGCGAAGGATGCCCTCATCGAGGCCGTAGGCCGCGCGCACCGCGCTTAGGTTTAGCCGCCTGTAAAACTTATGTAATGTAATAACATATTTGGACCTAATGTTTGTTTTTATGAAATTTTTAATGTCGTTTACTCTTTCTTCCCTACTGATCTTTGAGTTTGCCCGAGTGGTTTTATCTTCTTTCGTTTAAGCGCTCTACCCGACTAGTCTAACCCCTAGGCATCGGGAGTCGGCTTATGGCTCATTCTCCCAGGCACGCACTTTGAGTGAATAGAGTTTGCCGTTCATGGGGTCAGAGTTTCACTACTCGGAGTTAGCGCACTCGGGCTTAATCGCAACCGCTAGGAAGAAGAAGTAAAAAATGACTCATGAGAAGGGTTGCGCATGCACAACACTATTAAGTGTAGCCCCCGACTTACTGCCTAATTGAGTATCAATTGAGTAGCAAGTCAAGAAAAAAATTTATTCTTAATAGTCATGATCAATGTACAAGATTCAAGAGTAAAAGTGACGTAGCTGCTCTATGTTCCGTGTATTGTCGATAACCACACCGTCTTCACGTTTGAGTCTGTAAGCCCCCGGGCGCATCAGCTCATCGACAATGTAGGGGCATTGCCAGCTTGGAGAGAGTTTGTGCTCGCTTTTCTGATTCCTTCTTAGAATCAAATCTCCTTTAGAGAAAGCGTGGCCTCGAACATTCCGATCGTGATAACGACACAAGCCCTGGAGGTACCTGACCGACTGGATTGCTGCAACATCCCTAGATTCCCCTAGTCAGTCGAGATCTTCCAGCCTATTTTCCTCCGACTCGGCTTCCTTGTAGCTCCGAACCGTGGGGATCCGAATGCCAACTCAGTAGGTAAGACCGCCTCTGAAGTATACCAAGAAAAAAGGTTGCTCTGCTAGGGGTAGTTCTCAGTCCCCAGAGCACCGAAGGCAATTCTTTTACGCATATGGCTTGAGACGATCGAAGATCCTTGCTTTCAGCCCTTGCAGCACCATGCCATTGGTTCGTTCAACCTGCCCATTACTCCGGGGATGACCCACGGAAGCAAAGCAGATCTTGATGCCATGCTCGTCGCACCAATCTTGAAATTCTTCGCCCCTGAACTGAGTGCCATTATCAGTGATGATTCTATTCGGCACGCCAAATCTGACCACAATTTCTTGGAAGAATTCCTTGGCCTTGGCCGTTGTGATCGTGGCGACAGGCTTAGTCTCGATCCACTTCATAAATTTATCGATGGCGACGAAGAGATGAGTAAAACCACCCTGAGCCTTCTTCAAGGGTCCAACCATATCGAGCCCCCAGACTGCGAAAGGCTAGGTGATCTGGATGGTCTGCAGTTCCTGCGCTGGCACGTGTATTTGCCGAGTGAATAACTGACAACCTTCACAAGTGTGAACAATGTCTTCTGCGTCTGATATAGCAATCGGCCAGAAGAAGCCTTGACGATAAGCCTTGCCTACCTGGGTACTTGACGCTGCATGATGCCCACAAATTCTCGAGTGGATTTCTCGAAGAAGATTCATTCCTCCCTTCTTGCTCTGATATGCAGCGCCTTAGGACTCGGAGGCACTCTTCCGAAAGATTTCCTCACCAACCACTACGTAGCTTTTGCTTCGGTGCGTGATGCGCCCTACCTCCACGCGATCTTCAAGGAGCTCGTCTTTCAGCAGATAATTCAAAAACGGAGTTGTCCAGTCAAGGTTTATGACCAAAACTTCCGCCTCGGTCGGCTTTTCCTCTGGCTTGCCCGATTCCTGCTATCATCCTATCATGGGTTTGTGGAGCTCTTCGACAAATACGCCAGCCGGAACTATCGCCCGACTAGAGCCTAATCTTGTGAGCTCGTCTGCTGCTTCATTGTCTCGACGGAGCACATGGATGAGTTCTAGCCTATCAAAGTTGCCCTCTAGCTTGCGCACCTCCTGGCAATATGCCGCCATATTATCGCCGACACACAACCAGTCCTTCTGCACTTGATTAATCACCAGTTGGGAGTCCCCGCGAACCGTCAATCGTTGGATACCGAGTGATATGGCGATCCGAAGCCTGTGGATGAGTGCCTCATACTCGGCAGCATTGTTTGATGCCAAAAAATGGATTTGAAGGACGTACTTCAGCCAATCTCTTTTCGAAGAGATGAGCACTATGCCAGCCCCCGCGCCACTGGGCATGAGGGAACCATCAAAGTACATTCTCCAGTACTCGAGCTCCTCAATGGCCGTAGGATTCTGCAGCTCTACCCACTCGACAGCGAAGTCGGTGAGTACTTGAGACTTGATGGTGGTTCGCGGCTTGAAAGAGATCTCGAAAGCTCTGAGCTCGACTGCTCACTTTGCGATTCTCCCAGTGGTTTCCTGATTGTGGAGTTTGTCCCCAATCGGAAAAGAAGTAACCACCAAAATCGAATGTTCTTAGAAATAGTGCTCAAGCTTGTGAGAGGTAAGTAGTACGGCATACAATAGCTTCTGCACTTGAGGGTACTGTACCTTGGACTCGCCCAGCACTTCGCTAACGAAATAAACTGGGTGCTGAACCTTCTACAGGTGTCCTGCCTCCTCTCGCTCCACAACAATTGCAACGCTGACTACATGAGTCGTTGCCGCTATGTAGAGTAAAAGAGGTTCTTCGAGCGTCGATGAGACCAATACTGGCGGCGTGGTCAGGAATGTCTTAAGATCCTCGAAAGCCTGTTGCGCTTCGGGAGTCCACTGGAAATTGCCCTACTTCTTTAAGAGCTTGAAAAACGGCATCCCCCACGACCCAGGCGGGAAATGAATCTGTCGAGTGCCACCATGCATCCTGTGAGCTTCTGGACGTCCTTCTCGCAAGTTGGGGGTTTTATCTTCAGGATGGCATTGATCTTCTCCAGGTTTGCCTCGATACCGCGATGTGACACAATAAATCCGAGTAGCTTTCCCGAAGGGACTCCGAAGATGCATTTCTCGGGGTTGAGTTTAATCTTGTGGGCCCTCAGGCTTTCAAACATCTCAGCCAAATCAGATATGAGGTCCTCCTTTACCCCAGATTTGATGATGACATCATCCACGTATGCTTCCACGTTGCGTCCGAGTTGAGTGTGAAAACACCGCTGTATCGCGCGCTGAAAGGGTGTGCCAGCGTTTTTCAACCCGAATGGCATTGTAGCATAGTAGAAAGTGCCGAACGGGGTGATGAACGAGGTCTTGATGTAGTCTTCCTCTTTCAACCTAATCTGGTAATATCCTGATTAGGCGTCTAAAAAACTCAGGAGCTTACACCCGGCGGTTGAATCCACCACCTGATCAATGTGGGGCAACCCAAATGGATCTTTTGGGCATGCCTTATTGAGATCGGTATAATCAACACACATGCGCCAACTTTTATTCTTTTTGCGAGCAAGAACTGGGTTCGCTAACCAGTCGGGATGATACACTTCTTTTATGAATCCTGCAGCTAAAAGCTTAGTGATCTCTTCCCTGATAGCATCACGGCGATCTTGCGTGAACCGCTGGAGGCGCTGCTTGATAGGCTTCACCTTCTTGTCGACGCTGAGGGAGTGCTTGATCACCTCCCTTGGGACACCGGGCATATCTGATGGCTTCCAAGCAAAAATATCTCGATTTGCTTGAAGGAAAGTGATGAGCACGTCTTCCTATTTGTGATCGAGCCTTGTCCCAATCAGAGCCGTTTGGGCCGAGCTGGATGGGTCAAGTATCACCTTCTTGACTCCTTCATCAGACTTCATTTTTGACTTGGCCTGCTTCTTAGCGGGGATGTCTCCTTCATTCTGTTGGAGTGTAGCCGCCAGTCGGATCTTCCTTCGGTCAGCCACTGTTTCCTGCATCTCAGCCATCTCGCAGCTCTCCCTGTCACACATGAAGGACTGTTTAACATCACCACGAATTGTGATAATGCCCTTCGGCCCCGGCATCTTCAGCGCAAGGTAAGTATAATGAGGCACAACCATGAATCTGGTTAGGCCCGGCCTTCCCAAGATGGCATGGTATGCCGTCTTGAAATCAGCCACCTCAAAGTTGAGGTATTCCATCCGGTAATTGTCCTTGGTCCCGAACGTGACTGGCAAGGTGATCTGCCCGAGTGGTACTGTAATACTGCTAGCTTTGGCTAGGGTTTGACCGGTGGTGTTTTCGTCGTAATTTTTTTTTCGGATTTATTCCGGAAGGAGATAAGATGTGTTAGTCGGGCAATTTAAGTTTTTCTCAAAGGCTTTTCATTTCTTTGTGAGTTGCGATGTCAGTCTTTGGATTTGTTGGTTTGTAGTCTCTAGAATATTTGTGTAGTATTTGTATATTTCTTTTTCCCCTAGACTTTTTATATTTAGCACCCAAATTGTTGGAGTATATAAAGAAATGAGAAAGGGGGAGGAAAACCCTAGAGAGAGAGAGGGAAAGAGCCAGGAGGACTCCTCCATTTGCCGCCTTGAGGGCCCTTGCTGCGTGCGTGCCCTTCCGAGCGCCGTCGCTGCTTGCCTTCGGTTGCAGTGCCATCCATGTCGAGCTTGCATCCTCCTTGGCCGAGCCGCCGTCTTCGCCTCGCGCCCTCTCCACGGGCTCAGGCCGCCTCGGCTCTCGGCCTCCAGCCACGCCTCCCGACTCGGCGTCGCAGCGTCTCGCCTCAGCCTCGCGGTCCATGTCCGCCGCGAGCCGAGCTGCCGCCCGTTGCCTCCGCTCCACCTCGTTTTCCTCCATGAGGATTTGAGGTAAAAATCTTTTGGGAGTTGTTCTTTGTGTGCTTCCAGGAGTTTAGTATCAAGTTGCAATTCTGCGCTCAATCTTGCGCTCTTTGTTGATTATCCGTGGAAAGGACGTCCAGTATTCTTGATTTAGAAGTTGTGCAAACATGATATGCCTATCAATAGTTAGCAACTTCCTTAAAAAATAGTATATCTATGAATAGCAAATCGGAAATAAGTGCAAGAAAGCATTTGATGGCTTCTAGAATTGTAAATCCTTGTGTCTAATTTTGCACCATTGCGAGAGATGTTCTTGCTGTTGGGAACTCTATTTTTGCTCTTGTTCATAGTAAAGCCTATTGAAAAATGGTAAAGTTTGACTTAAAAGTCTTAGGCATATTTAGGTGGTATAAATCGATGGTTTTCTTTCTCGTAGCATGTCTTTCCATTGTCGGTTGTTGAATGGGAATATTATTACCTTTGTTTGAGATATGCAATCGAACCTTTATGTTTATGCGTTGCCTGCGAGTATTACATTGGTTGTGTGTTTATCAGCTCTGAAGTGGCTATTAGTTATGCATACATGGGAGGTTAAGCTAGATGCTATATGGTAATTTCTATAAATTGGAACACCATGCGATGTATCTTTCAGTTGTCGGCAATTATGACAAGTGACTGTTGTGATTGAAGATCATTCCCATTTTTGCTTACGTGCAATTAAAGTGATATTCTAATTCTGGTTTGTTTATGTAATCAATATTAGGGCATAATGAGTGAAGTGTGAAGCATGTGGCCTTGCCTTGAGCTATAATATCATGTTGTACTGGTGTAGTGGCGTTCTATTTCGGTTTTCATGCAACCATGTCTTTAATTTTATTTAGTCCTGCAGCTATCTGATGATAAAGTCTGAAACCTTGGTTTAGGGAATAATATGAGATTACAACCTTTATAAGCTCAGTTGCAACCGGATAGCTTATTAAAGGAAAATGGTTGAGTTTTATCTGCATGCAAAATGATTTTGTGTGAGGGAATCTGTCTTCTAGGCGTGGATCCCTAGTTAGCAAGTTGATCACACTTTAGGAAGGAAGGGATTAGAAATGCTCAACTTCTGATTTTATTTTGTGCTGTTACATTGATGACCAATCATTTATGAGCATGGCAAGAAGAGTGGAGTAAATGCATAAATTGATTTATGAACCTTGCCTTTACCTTTGTTTGGTTAAGGGTTATACCTTTATGCTTTAGACTGGTATAATAAGATTGCATTTATATCTTCAAGATATCCTGCACCAGAATTTTAGAAAGAGAAACGTGATGGCATACCAAACGCATGTTGGTTTTATCGGAAAATGATTTGTTGTAGTTTTGATTGGTTATTTGCAGGGAAGGTTCTGTCGGGAGTGGCCTCAACCGCATGCCACTACATTCTCCGTCGGTAAAGGCAAGTGCATTCCCTAGATCGAGGCTAAGAGGTTTATTTGATTGTTTGCTTTTAATGTACGATACTATGCCAACCAAGCGCTTCAGGCATGTGACCAAATCATGGTGTCAAGCTATCTAGCTTTTGTCCAGTATTTAGAACTTGATTCGTCGTAGTCCAATTTTGGAATACAGGTAATTTGCCCTTTAGATGGGAGAGTTCCTTCAAGCCCCAGTAATCGACCAATGCTTCCATGCTCTACCTGCTCCCTTGTTCTTTGTTTTATTATTGTTGTAATTGGGCTAGATAGGGCACATTAATACTATTGTGTTTTTACATGGTAGCTTGGACTTTGTTTTCTTTCCTTATTGGATGTGATATACCTGATGTGATTTTTACGGTATGCAATCGTTGCCCATTGGTTTTGGTTTTACCTCTTTCTACTTGCAAGTTTATGTTGCGATAGTAGTATGAATGGCTTCAACTTACATCTCTTGCTAGTTGCTTTACCAGTGCCATTGCGTGATTTGGAATGCAAGTTCAATAATTGTGCAAACATTAGTTTGTTTATTGTTTCCCTTAATTCCCTTTGTGCTATAAAGAGTTCAAGCTTGGCACGGGCTACCTTTTAACATTATAAGTGCAATTCTGTTCATTGGGCATTCCTTCACTACATCGACATTATTTTTACCATTTCTTTCATTGTTTATGATGAGGCTTTAAATATGTTTTAAGGACCAATAACATGGTCATGTGCTAAGAAACTAGCATAAAATGTTGTTTTGCTTATGTGAAATGTTATCATACGTGAGTTTGCATCATTTGCATTTATGCATTCATAATGGAAGAGGCGACCCATGTTGATGTGGGCCTCTGTACTCACACGTAGTGAGTACAAAAGTCCTACCTCGTAGTCCCATCCACGGATGGGAGCGAGTCAGTAAGAGTAGGCCCCGCCACGGGATGGTTGGGAATGAGAGGGTTCACACTGACGGGTGTGCACTCAGCTATACCGGTATACGCTATGACAATGTGCATTATGAGCATGCATGGTGCATTCATTTTATGATTCATGAGAAAAAGGATGAGAGTATAAAAGCATTGCATTGTGTGTTGCAATTGATGAATGTTAATTGATGAGAATGAAAATGACAGGTTGAGTATTGAGTCGTGGACTCATCCTGAAATGATTGTTGAGGCATGAGTAAGGTTTATTTATGTTTCCGAGTTGGATGTGGTAAGTAGGGTTAGTTTCTGCTTCTTTAACTGGATAATTTTAATTAAGTAATGGTTATAGCAAATGGTGAAGTAATCGTGTTCTTACGTTTTGAAGTTATATGAATTCAAATTGCTCCCTTTATTTAAGGATGTCAAGTAAAGGAACTAGTACTGTATGTCTTGAAGTCGTTGTATTCTAATCGAATTCATTACTTTTATGCTTGATTGCACTTTGCTGAGTCTCGGACTCACGCTTGTTGTTTCTTGTTTTAGGTACTTGAAGTTGGCTCGTCGGGTTGGGAGTAGCAACACGTGCACGACTTCAGTCTCCAATAATCTGTTTAATCAATTCGTTAAGTCTGGATGTAGCTAATGCGGTTGTAATGTAATGTTCGTCGTGGTGGAATTTATTAAATTTCTATATGTTGTGTGATTGGTTAACTAAGGACCTGCTAGAATGATATATCTGCAAATGTTTTCATCTCACGAGTGGATGTCCTACTTTCTAGAGGTCATGCGAAATTTTGTAAATTTCGCAACTTAGTTTTAAACCGGTTTTAGAGTTTAGTGGTTGATTGCAGTCAAGTTCATAGCGGTGTTAGGTTTTTATGTCCTCTTCGGTAATTCTCGGTTTAATTGATCTTGTTGTGGAGAATTATCATGGGTTGGTAACCCGCTGGACATGTGTGGGTCCGAGGGGTGTCGCTAGTGAAGTGGGGTTTTGGTAGCATCCGTGGCGCGTTGGCGTTCGGGGTGTTACAGTTGGTATCAGAGCGGGCTTCAGGTCCGTGGTGTTTGAATGTAGTGAGTAATTCTAGAATGAATTAAAATGTTGCGATGTGAAAGTAGAAACCTGGTATAGGTTGAATCTTTAAAATGTGGCCCTAGGGCAATACCCGTAAACCTGGTTGTTTAATGGTTAATTAAGTTAAAACTTGACACACGTTGATGCACAGTAGGATTGGGATGGGATATCGTTGCATTGAGATACAATGCTTCTTTTGAGATTGATGTTGTGTTAATTCTTGTTGCTATGTTATATGTTGGCCGTGATAAAACTATGATAGTATATTGTTATGCTATTGAGTGTTGTTGTTTGATTAGCGGAGCCTTTTGGGACTCTTTGTGCCGAAGGGTTCAGCCTCGTTGTGTTGGCCGTGTTAATGGCCGTGGTTATCGGTGTGGCAGTTTAGAGCCAGTACCGGAGGACTCATAACCTCATGTGAGGAGAGTCCTTGTTCTTCTGTTATAAAATGGAGTACGCTATTTGGGTTTTGTCTTCTTTTGGTCTTCTTGGAGTAAGACCAAGAATAAGATTTTAGTTTTGCAGCTCTTTGGGATGATTTGAGGTTTGTGACTTTAAAGCAAAAAGGGGGTATTTGATCTCTCGATTTTCGTTGTTGAGGAAAACGTCTTGGCGACCCTCTTCTTTTGTGGAAACTTTGCGTTTTATCCTTGCTTTGGGAGTTCGGTGGTTATGTATGTTTAGATGTTGAATTCGAGGATCGGTTTTCAAAATATTGTTTTTGGGGTAAGTGGGAGATGCTTTGCTTTGGTAAAAGCGGGCTGTTTTTCTTTGTTTAAGGCAGCTGCGTTTGCAAAAAAAAAGCGATGTTTCTTTTTAAGGTGGAGTTTTTTTCCCAATGTGGATTTTTATTGCATTGGTTTCTAGTTGAGGAAAGTGGATAGCTTGGTTAATCGAATTGAGAATTTTCTTTGCTCTCTAGTGTGAGAGAAGAAAATGATGGGTCATGAGTTCTGGTGGAGTATAATTTAAAGATTTTGCTCGTTGATTTGATTCTTTGGGCAAGACCGCCGTAGAAAGAGAACCAAGTGTGAATTGGTTTCAATGGAGGGTCTAATCTAGATTAGGTGTTGACTTTAATTGGATTCAGAGTGGAGAGTATTGAAGGGTGTGGCATGTTTTGGCTCAAAACTTGTGTGGGAGGATCAATTGATTTCGTTGTCTCTTGGTCGTGTGTGATTGTTTTGTTGGTGGTCTGTTTGGAATCGGTTGGCGAGTGCCTTGGTCTAAGTGTGTTGGAAACCTCGGTTTCCTAGGTTGGAATCAATGTTTCAGTTATGAATTGTTTCTCGAGTGGTTGTCTCGCTAAAGCGAGATAGGTGTGAAAGAAGGTAGAGTATGATTTTGGTACTGTGCTCGAAGTGGGATTTGTGCCCTGTTGGGCGATTTGTTTCGATAGTAAGGCATGACCTTGACCCTTTTGTTCCAAGGGCAGTTGTCTGTAAAAGATAAAGGTTTGTGTTTTGGTTCCTAGAGGATTCCGGTGTAGAACCGTAGATGTTTGAGTGGTTGGAAATAGTTATATGTTCATAATCAATTCTTTGGTTATCAAGGATAATCAATGAGGAGAGATGGGAATCAATGTTCTCTTGGTTCTTATGGGACTCAGGTTTAGAACCTAGCTGTCCAATCGGATAGCTTTGCTGAATTGGTGATAATTCCTTTAATGTTTAATAGAGTGATGTGGCTTGAGATGATCATGTCATCTCGAGTTTGTTGATCTGTGAGGTAGAGGCGGGAGACTAAAGTTTTGAGTGAATGAGGTTGAAGAGGGTATTAGAGCCGAGTTTGGAAATTAGTCGTATGATCTTCTTAGAAGAATCGTTAGTTGATTGGGGTTGTGTATGAAGCGTTAAAGAAGAGTTGTCTGAGTTGTCAGATAGTTATGAAAGTGGTATGAATTGAGAATTTGGCTGATCGCCTGGGTCTATGGGAGTTTAAGTGTGAGATATGTGAATTTCTCCAGTTGAGAAAATGCTTGTGAGATTCCTGTTTTAGGAAAACCTTTTGGGGTTTGAGAGCGCAAGGTCTATTGAGATTAGTGTTGGTCTTTAAGAATGGCCTGGCTTCCGAGTTTTGTACCATACGAGTTAAGGAGTTAGAGTGAGTGTTGATTTGTTGATGGATGAAATGAGTTCAGTTGCTTGCTCCTTTTATTTGCCGAGAGCCGTGGTTTGAGTTGTGGAGTTTCTCTTGCGTGAGAAGTACCCGGCTGTTCTTTTTGGGCTTATTGATTTTGCAACTCAGCTTCTGTTGCTTTTGTGGGTGAGTTTTGAGGTGTTCCGAATTCGAGGGCGAATTCTTTTAAAGGGGGGAAGAGTGTAATACTGCTAGCTTTGGCTAGGGTTTGACCGGTGGTGTTTTCGTCGTAATTTTTTTTTCGGATTTATTCCGGAAGGAGATAAGATGTGTTAGTCGGGCAATTTAAGTTTTTCTCAAAGGCTTTTCATTTCTTTGTGAGTTGCGATGTCAGTCTTTGGATTTGTTGGTTTGTAGTCTCTAGAATATTTGTGTAGTATTTGTATATTTCTTTTTCCCCTAGCCTTTTTATATTTAGCACCCAAATTGTTGGAGTATATAAAAAATGAGAAAGGGGGAGGAAAACCCTAGAGAGAGAGGGAAAGAGCCAGGAGGACTCCCTCCATTTCGGCCCTTGAGCCCTACAGGCCCTTGCCCTTCAGCGCCGGCTCGCTTGCCTGCCTAATTCTTGCCGGTGCCCTCCCCGCCGAGCTTGCATCCTCCCCACGCGCCCACACCGCCGTGCTCACCCCGCGCCCTCTCCATGGGCCCGCCCTTCGCGCCTCCGGCTCTCGCGCCTCCCGAGCCGCGCCTCCAAGACCGGCATCGCCCGCGCGTCTCCGACCTCCGCGTGTCATGCGTCGTCGCCCTGACCATTGCCGCCCGGCTGCCTCCGCTCCACCTCGTTTTCCTCCATGAGGGGATTTGAGGTAAAAATCTTTTGGGAGTTGTTCTTTGTGTGCTTCCAGGGAGTTTAGTATCAAGTTGCAATTTCTGCGCTCAATCTTGCGCTCTTTGTTGATTATCTGTGGAAAGGATGTCCGTATTCTTGATTTAGAAGTTGCAAAGACATGATATGCCTATCAATAGTTAGCAACTTCCTTAAAAAATAGTATATCTATGAATAGCAAATAGGAAATAAGTGTGCAAGAAAGCATTTGATGGCTTCTAGAATTGTAAATCCTTGTGTCTAATTTTGCACCATTGCGAGAGATGTTCTTGCTGTTGGGAACTCTATTTTTGCTCTTGTTCATAGTAAAGCCTATTGAAAAATGGTAAAGTTTGACTTAAAAGTCTTCCGGCATATTTAGGTGGTATAAATCGATGGTTTTCTTTCTCGTAGCATGTCTTTCCATTGTCTGGTTGTTGAATGGGAATATTATTACCTTTGTTTGAGATATGCAATCGAACCTTTATGTTTGCGTTGCCCTGCGAGTATTCTGTTGGTTGTGTGTTTATCAGCTCTGAAGTGGCTATTAGTTATGCATACATGGGAGGTTAAGCTAGATGCTATATGGTAATTTCTATAAATTGGAACACCATGCGATGTATCTTTCAGTTGTCGGCAATTATGACAAGTGACTGTTGTGATTGAAGATCATTCCCATTTTTGCTTACGTGCAATTAAAGTGATATTCTAATTCTGGTTTGTTTATGTAATCAATATTAGGGCATAATGAGTGAAGTGTGAAGCATGTGGCCTTGCCTTGAGCTATAATATCATGTTGTACTGGTGTAGTGGCGTTCTATTTCGGTTTTCATGCAACCATGTCTTTAATTTTATTTAGTCCTGCAGCTATCTGATGATAAAGTCTGAAACCTTGGTTTAGGGAATAATATGAGATTACAACCTTTATAAGCTCGATTGCAACGGATAGCTTATTAAAGGAAAATGGTTGAGTTTTATCTGCATGCAAAATGATTTTGTGTGAGGAATCATCTTCTAGGCGTGGATCCTAGTTAGCAAGTTGATCACACTTTAGGAAGGAAGGGATTAGAAATGCTCAACTTCGATTTTATTTTGTCTTTGTTACATTGATGACCAATCATTTATGAGCATGGCAAGAAGAGTGGAGTAAATGCATAAATTGATTTATGAACCTTGCCTTTACCTTTGTTTGGTTAAGGGTTATACCTTTATGCTTTAGATGGTATAATAAGATTGCATTTATATCTTCAAGATATCTGCACTGAAATTTTAGAAAGAAAGCGTGATGGCATACCAAGCGCATGTTGGTTTTATCGGAAAATGATTTGTTGTAGTTTTGATTGGTTATTTGCGGGGAAGGTTACGTAGGAGTGGCCTCAACCGCATGCCACTACATTCTCCGTCGGTAAAGGCAAGTGCATTCCCTAGATCGAGGCTAAGAGGTTTATTTGATTGTTTGCTTTTAGTGTATGCGATACTATGCCAACCAAAGCGCTTGGGCATGTGACCAAATCATGGTGTCAAGCTATCTAGCTTTTGTCGATGAGTTCCTTCAAGCCCGATTAGAACTTGATTATATACAGTTGCCCAGTCCAATTTTGGAATATGTGATTTGGAATGCAAGTTCAATAATTGTGCAAACATTAGTTTGTTTATTGTTTCCTTAATTCCTTTGTGCTATAAAGAGTTCAAGCTTGCACGGGCTACCTTTTAACATTATAAGTGCAATTACATTCATTGGGCATTCCTTCACTACATCGACATTATTTTTACCATTTCTTTCATTGTTTATGATGAGGCTTTAAATATGTTTTAGGACCAATAACATGGTCATGTGCTAAGAAACTAGCATAAAATGTTGTTTTGCTTATGTGAAATGTTATCATCGTGAGTTTGCATCATTTGCATTTATGCATTCATAATGGAAGAGGCGACCCATGTTGATGTGGGCCTCTGTACTCACTGCGTAGTGAGTACAAAAGTCCTACCTCGTAGTCCCATCCACGGATGGGAGCGAGTCGATAAGTAGGCCCCGCCAGGATGGTTGGGAATGAGAGGGTTCACAGCGGCGGGTGTGCACTCGGCTATCTTAGGTATACGCTATGACAATGTGCATTATGAGCATGCATGGTGCATTCATTTTATGATTCATGAGAAAAGGATGAGAGTATAAAAGCATTGCATTGTGTGTTGCAATTGATGAATGTTAATTGATGAGAATGAAAATGACAGGTTGAGTATTGAGTCGTGGACTCATCCTGAAATGATTGTTGAGGCATGAGTAAGGTTTATTTATGTTTCCGAGTTGGATGTGGTAAGTAGGGTTAGTTTCTGCTTCTTTAAGCTGGATAATTTTAATTAAGTAATGGTTATAGCAAATGGTGAAATAATCGTGTTCTTCGTTTTGAAGTTATATGAATTCAAATTGCTCCTTTATTTAAGGATGTCAAGTAAAGGAACTAATCTTGTATGTCTTGAAGTCGTTGTATTCTAATCGAATTCATTACTTTTATGCTTGATTGCACTTTCTTTGAGTCTCGGACTCACGCTTGTTGTTTCTTGTTTTAGGTACTTGAAGTTGGCTCGTCGGGTTGGGAGTAGCAACACGTGCGACTTCGATCTCCAATATCTGTTTAATCAATTCGTTAAGTGCGGATGTAGCTAATGCGGTTGTAATGTAATGTTAAATCGTGGTGGAATTTATTAAATTTCTATATGTTGTGTGATTGGTTAACTAAGGACTGCTAGAATGATATATCTGCAAATGTTTTACATCTCTTGAGTGGATGTCCTACTTTCTAGAGGTCATGCGAAATTTTGTAAATTTCGCAACTTAGTTTTAAAGCGGTTTTAGAGTTTAGTGGTTGATTGCGTCAAGTTCATAGCGGTGTTAGGTTTTATGTCCTCTTCGGTAATTCTCGGTTTAATTGATCTTGTTGTGGAGAATTATCATGGGTTGGTAACCATTTGGACATGTGTGGGTCGAGGGTGTCGCTAGTGAAGTGGGGTTTTGGTAGCATCCGTGGCGCGTTGGCGTTAAATTATTCTGATTGGTATCGAGCGGGCTTCAGTCCGTGGTGTTTGAATGTAGTGAGTAATTCTAGAATGAATTAAAATGTTGCGATGTGAAAGTAGAAACACGGTATAGGTTGAATCTTTAAAATGTGGCCCTAGGGCAATACAAGTAAACACTGGTTGTTTAATGGTTAATTAAGTTAAAACTTGACACACGTTGATGCATGATAGGATTGGGATGGGATATCGTTGCATTGAGATACAATGCTTCTTTTGAGATTGATGTTGTGTTAATTCTTGTTGCTATGTTATATGTTGGCCGTGATAAAACTATGATAGTATATTGTTATGCTATTGAGTGTTGTTGTTTGATTAGCGGAGCCTTTGGGACTCTTTGTGCGAAGGGTTCAGCCTCGTTGTGTTAGCGTGTTAATGGCCGTGGTTATCGGTGTGGCGGTTTAGAGCGATCTGGGAGGACTCATAACCTCATGTGAGGAGAGTCCTTGTTCTTCTGTTATAAAATGGAGTACGCTATTTGGGTTTTGTCTTCTTTTGGTCTTCTTGGAGTAAGACCAAGAATAAGATTTTAGTTTTGCAGCTCTTTGGGATGATTTGAGGTTTGTGACTTTAAAGCAAAAAGGGGGTATTTGATCTCTCGATTTTCGTTGTTGAGGAAAACGTCTTGGCGACCCTCTTCTTTTGTGGAAACTTTGCGTTTTATCCTTGCTTTGGGAGTTCGGTGGTTATGTATGTTTAGATGTTGAATTCGAGGATCGGTTTTCAAAATATTGTTTTGGGGTAAGTGGGAGATGCTTTGCTTTGGTAAGCGGGCATTTTTTCTTTGTTTAAAGCATGCTTGCAAAAAAAAAGCGATGTTTCTTTTAAGGTGGAGTTTTTTTCCCAATGTGGATTTTTATTGCATTGGTTTCTAGTTGAGAAAGTGGATAGCTTGGTTAATCGAATTGAGAATTTTCTTTGCTCTCTAGTGTGAGAGAAGAAAATGATGGGTCATGAGTTACGGTGGAGTATAATTTAAAGATTTTGCTCGTTGATTTGATTCTTTGGGCAAGACCGCCGTAGAAAGAGAACCAAGTGTGAATTGGTTTCAATGGAGGGTCTAATCTAGATTAGGTGTTGACTTTAATTGGATTCAGAGTGGAGAGTATTGAAGGGTGTGGCATGTTTTGGCTCAAAACTTGTGTGGGAGGATCAATTGATTTCGTTGTCTCTTGGTCGTGTGTGATTGTTTTGTTGGTGGTCTGTTTGGAATCGGTTGGCGAGTGCCTTGGTCTAAGTGTGTTGGAAACCTCGGTTTCCTAGGTTGGAATCAATGTTTCAGTTATGAATTGTTTCCTCGAGTGGTTGTCTCGTTGTGCGAGATAGGTGTGAAAGAAGGTAGAGTATGATTTTGGTACTGTGCTGGAAATGGGATTTGTGCCCTGTTGGGCGATTTGTTTCGATAGTAAGGCATGACCTTGACCCTTTTGTTCCAAGGGCAGTTGTCTGTAAAAGATAAAGGTTTGTGTTTTGGTTCCTAGAGGATTCCGGTGTAGAACCGTAGATGTTTGAGTGGTTGGAAATAGTTATATGTTCATAATCAATTCTTTGGTTATCAAGGATAATCAATGAGGAGAGATGGGAATCAATGTTCTCTTGGTTCTTATGGGACTCAGGTTTAGAACCTAGCTGTCCAATCGGATAGCTTTGCTGAATTGGTGATAATTCCTTTAATGTTTAATAGAGTGATGTGGCTTGAGATGATCATGTCATCTCGAGTTTGTTGATCTGTGAGGTAGAGGCGGGAGACTAAAGTTTTGAGTGAATGAGGTTGAAGAGGGTATTAGAGCCGAGTTTGGAAATTAGTCGTATGATCTTCTTAGAAGAATCGTTAGTTGATTGGGGTTGTGTATGAAGCGTTAAGAAGAGTTATGCGAGGTTGTCGGATAGTTATGAAAGTGGTATGAATTGAGAATTTGGTGATCGCTTTGGGTCTATGGGAGTTTAAGTGTGAGATATGTGAATTTCTCCGGTTGAGAAAATGCTTGTGAGATTCTGTTTTAGGAAAACCTTTTGGGGTTTGAGGCGCAAGGTCTATTGAGATTAGTGTTGGTCTTTAAGAATGGCACGGCTTAGAGTTTTGTACCATCTGAGTTAAGGAGTTAGAGTGAGTGTTGATTTGTTGATGGATGAAATGAGTTGATTGCTTGCTCCTTTTATTTGCGAGAGCCGTGGTTTGAGTTGTGGAGTTTCTCTTGCGTGAAAGTACCCATTTGTTCTTTTTGGGCTTATTGATTTTGCAACTCAACCACATTGCTTTTGTGGGTGAGTTTTGAGGTGTTCGAATTCGGGCTAATTCTTTTAAAGGGAAGAGTGTATCTTGCTAGCTTTGGCTAGGGTTTGACCGTGGTGTTTTAAATCGTAATTTTTTTTTGGTTTATTAGGAAGGAGATAAGATGTGTTAGTCGGGCAATTTAAGTTTTTCTCAAAGGCTTTTCATTTCTTTGTGAGTTGCGATGTCAGTCTTTGGATTTGTTGGTTTGTAGTCTCTAAAATATTTGTGTAGTATTTGTATATTTCTTTTTCCCCTAGCCTTTTTATATTTAGCACCCAAATTGTTGGAGTATATAAAAAAATGAGAAAGGGGGAGGAAAACCCTAGAGAGAGGGAAAGAGCCAGGAGGACTCCCTCCGGTGCCTTGCCTGGAGCCCTTCTTGCGTGCCAGCGCCTTCGCGTCGGCTGCTTGCTTGCCATTTCTGCGGTGCCCTCCCTTGAGCTTGCATCCTCCCCCGCGCCTTGGCCCAGGCGCCGTGCTCACCCGCCCTCTCCTTGGGCCCGGCCAGCCTCGCGCGCCTCGGCTCTGCGCCGCCTCCCGAGCCGCGCCTCCCGCACCCGCATCGCGGCTGGCGTCTCCGGCCTCCTCGTGTCCGCGTCGTCGCGCACCGTCGCCCAAGCCAGTGCCGCCCCGGCTGCCTCCGCTCCACCTCGTCTTCCTCCATGAGGGGATTTGAGGTAAAAATCTTTTGGGAGTTGTTCTTTGTGTGCTTCCAGGGAGTTTAGTATCAAGTTGCAATTTCTGCGCTCAATCTTGCGCTCTTTGTTGATTATCTGTGGAAAGGATGTCCGTATTCTTGATTTAGAAGTTGTGCAGCATGATATGCCTATCAATAGTTAGCAACTTCCTTAAAAAATAGTATATCTATGAATAGCAAATCGGAAATAAGTGCGCAAGAAAGCATTTGATGGCTTCTAGAATTGTAAATCCTTGTGTCTAATTTTGCACCATTGCCAGAGATGTTCTTGCCTGTTGGGAACTCTATTTTTTGCTACTGTTCATAGTAAAGCCTATTGAAAAATGGTAAAGTTTGACTTAAAAGTCTTCCGACATATTTAGGTGGTATAAATCGATGGTTTTCTTTCTCGTAGCATGTCTTTCCATTGTCTGGTTGTTGAATGGGAATATTATTACCTTTGTTTGAGATATGCAATCGAACCTTTATGTTTGCTTTGCCCTGCGAGTATTCTGTTGGTTGTGTGTTTATCAGCTCTGAAGTGGCTATTAGTTATGCATACATGGGAGGTTAAGCTAGGTGCTATATGGTAATTTCTATAAATTGGAACACCATGCGATGTATCTTTCAGTTGTTGGCAATTATGACAAGTGACTGTTGTGATTGAAGATCATTCCCATTTTTGCTTACGTGCAATTAAAGTGAAATTCTAATTCTGGTTTGTTTATGTAATCAATATTAGGGCATAATGAGTGAAGTGTGAAGCATGTGGCCTTGCCTTGAGTTATAATATCATGTTGTACTGGCATCTGTGGCATCCTTCTGCTGCTGGGACTCAGTTCGCTGGTCTTCAATCACGAAGATTTCGCGGAAGCCCTAGCAACTTCCCGCGCTGCTCTCTGAGTCAGAAGAACAAGGAGACAAATCAAACTGATCACCAAATTCGAGTGGTTTGCTGTTGCTGACGACCACCACTCGGAACTCGTCCTTGATCGGATCTTTTCCGTGTCCGAGTCGAGGTGCAGACTCCCGGTTTACTACCCGAGAGCAGATTGCCGAGGCATTTCCTGATCCGAGCAGTCGTCCAGACGAAGGAGTAATGGCGCCTCTTCCATATTGGATCTGGTCCAAATCCGAAAGGGTGAGCTTGTCGAGATTATTGGCAATGAAGTCCAGGCTCCCAAAGCAGAAGGCCGGGCCGGACGCGAAGGTGGCAACAACTCCGTTGAGGATCGCCATTGAGCTTGACGAGATTGATCCTGACACAACCCCTACTTGGCGTGTCAACTGTCAATGTTTGTTGTCAGCAATAATAAAAACGGGGCTAGGCATTGGACCGAAACTCGATGGTAGCACAAAACGCAATAATCATACAGGTTCAGGCTCTCGCGGAGGAGATAATACCCTAGTCCTGTGCTCTGGGATTATATGTGTCTAGCTTATTGCTGATGATCTGATGATGATGTTACCTATCCCCCCTTTTTATAGTAGTGGGGTGCAATTACAAAGAAGAGTCCTAATCGGTTACAAGATGGAGATTCTATCTCTTTTCTTATCCTCTGAACTTGATAACTGTCAAGATTACAATCGTATCCTACCTAAATAAGGTCGGTTGCTATCTTTAGAGTTCTCTTGTTGCACACGTTGGAAGCAGCCCAGGTGGTATCCATCTTTATGCAGTTGGCCTGGCCCATCCTCTTCTGGATGATCCGTGCGGCCTACCTTGTGGATACCCGGGGTTCATGTACTCCACAGGAACCTTCAAGCATTGATAAGCATGATGTGTGGCGGCCATAAACTTGGTAAGAGCCGGCCTGCCGAGGACGACATTATGAGCTGACTCAAAATCGACCACCTCGAAGGTGATCATCTCTGTCCGGAAGTTGCTCGGACTCCCGAACGTGATGGGAAAAACGATCTGGCTAAGAGGCTTAGCCGAGGTGCCTAGAACGATCCCGAAGAAAGGGACCGCTATGCCCTTGATCTTGGATTGAGAAACCTGCATCTCATCCAGGACCTTAGCGGATATGAGATCTAAAGAACTCCCGCCATCAATGAGGACTCGCCCCACCATAATATTGCTGATGGTCGGATTCACGACCAATGGGAGTTTCAAAGGCTTGGTCATTCCAAGGGGACAATCATCCTTGGAGAAAGTGATGGACAGCTCGGATCACTTGAGCTGTTGCACAGGGGGCTTGCCTTGAACAACATGGTGCACCTCCCGTGCTGCCTTCTTCAAATCTCTACGGGATTTATAGGCCGAAGAGCCCCCGAATATTACAGCGATATGATTGCGGGGCACCTGGTATTCCATATCCTCGTTGTCGTCATCAGCGGGCTGCTTGCCCTTGCTAGTTGAAAAACCATGTGGAGGTCTATCCTTGTGTGTGATGAGTAATTGATGAGATTTGAGCTTGGTTTGATTTGAAATTGAGTTTGATTTGAATTGGATTTTCGATGTGAAGCAATTTGAGTGTTGGTTGCTTTTCCAGTGCTACCGACCTGGGGGCGGTAGCACCAGACCGTTGAGCGCAATTAAGATCGATTAATGATTTTGGGATAATCACTAAAAATATTTGTAGGCTTTGCTATGTGAAAGGTTTTTCCTTGTCTTTGATGGTTGCAGGGCGACGGTGCTAGGTCATGGTGAGGCGGAGGATGACCGGGACTAGGCGAGGAGCGTCGGAGGTCCAAACGGTCAGGAGATCGCCGGAAGATGATCGGAGATGGAGTTCAGGCAAGTCAAGAAGACAAGGAAAGGAGATGATGCTAGCTAGATGCCACGTGGATCAATGAGGGCCGTCGAATTGCGGTCGAGTTGATAGGTTAGCGGGTCTAGATAGTATGCTTTGAAAACCGTGCAAGAAAACCCGATATGTGTGTGGGTTTTGGGTTAGCCCTTGCATGGCTGTGTGTGTGGGTTAATCCTAGCTCTTAGATGAGTGCTCTAGGGTTGAGGGACTCATCCAAGGGTGGTAGGTGGCCTAAGAGTAGTATAAATAGGGGTGGAGGGGAAGCCTCCTCCCTTTGAAGGTTTGAGTTGCTCCTTTGAGCTTTGCCCACATGAAGTGAGGCTTTGTAAACCTTCCCACCAAAAATACAAAGAATTTATTCACATTATTGTGAATTTAAATTCCGCATTTACATTATGTCTTTACTTTACGCAATTTAAATTCAGCATTTACTTTACGCATTTACTTTCCCGCAATTTACATTCATGCAATTTGGATTTGCCTCCTCTCCTTCTAATTGCTGATCTTGAATGTTTTGAGTGTGTTTATATGGTTTTACATCTATTTTGCACTCTTGGATTGAGTAGAGATCATCTTTTCTTTCAAGTTCCAACTCTGTCCAGAACTTGTTCTTCGTGTAGTATTTGGTATTTGATTTTTAGAAAAATATAGAAAAATATTTTTTGAGTGATTCTTCTTGGAGAAGGTGCGGGACTCTCATATCCATCTTTAGAAAAATTTTGGAGTCCACTTGTTGCACCGTTTGGGAGCCATGAGGTGAAAACCAAGCCCCAAAATTTCTGCTCGAAATTTCTGACTATATGTGTTCATTGGTTTTTTATGATTTTTTTGTAAGGATTTTTGAGGTGAAATTTGGTGGAATTCTTCATGACTCTTCTTATCATAGGGAGAAAAATTCTCAAAATTTCGTGAGTTGCAAAAAACCACCAACCACCTGTTCAAATTGAGGACAGCTTCTGGAAATTCTGCTTTTGCTTTTCTGAAAGTGGTTTTTGTAATTTGAATTGATCTCCTTTGTAAAAGAAAGAGTTGAATTGTTTCCTTCTCATTTTTGGATACTAGACAACCAGAATTGTGACTCAAAAATCCCCACATAGTTTATGGTACTTATCCATGCAAGCTAGGGGTACATATAGTTGTCTAATTTTTCGGGGTTTTCACGATTTCCTTTTAGCAATCTTGTCGAAGTTTTAGTTGGAGTATTTTGGGGGAAAATTTGTTTGCGACCATTCACCCCCCTCTGTTCGCCATCTCGATCCTTCAATTGGTATCAGAGCCGGTTTTGCTCTTCCATAGATTTTGACCAGTCTCGAGAGCCATGGCGACAGACAAGTATTCCACCAAGCCTCCCATCTTTTGTGTTGTCAATTTTCCTTTTTGGAAGTCCCGAATGGAGTCATACATCACTGCCCAAGGCTTCCTGATATGGCAGAAGGTGAAGCTCCCATATGAGGTTCCTACCGATGAGAACGTCACGGCCGGTAATATGGCTAACGTTGAGGCAAATGCTAAGGCGATGAACATTCTCATACAGGGACTCAGCCGTAGTGAGTATGATCGGATCTCTCACCTGCGATCCGCTCATGAGATTTGGGTGATCCTCGATTCATACCATGAGGGCACTACCCAAATTAAGACCATGAGGCAGGATCAATACAAGCGTGAGTACAACAAGTTTGAACAACAAATTGGTGAGAGTTTTGACGAGTGTTTCAGTTGATTTACTAAAATTTTGAGCGATCTCCGGGCAGTTGGTTGCACATACCCTGAATCGGATAATGCTCATCACTTCTTGACTGTACTCGATCTTCGTGTTTGGGAAATGAGAGTGACCACCATCAAGGACACTACCGACTTGTCGACCTTGACTCTTGACGGGCTTTATTCCCGACTCAAGACTCATGAGATCGACGTCGTCTCTCGCAAGACGAAATCACAATCGATGGCCTTGGTCACCGATCCCATTGGATCTTCTCTTGATTCTTCTGTTGGTTTTCCCTCTCTGCGCTGCGAGCTAGCGATGACCAAGCTGGACAAGTTTCGAAATTGAGCTTGCTCTTTTGGCTCGCAAGTTTTCTCACGCCTACAGAGGGTGAGAGAGAAGAAGAGAGGTGGTGGGATCACCTGCTTCGAATGTGGTGGCCCCAACCACATTCGAGCGAATTGTCCCAAACTGGAGAAGGGCAAGAACAACTCCGGCGCACGAGAAGAAGTACCGCAACTTCTTGAAGAACAAGAAGCTCTTCCACCGCATCCTCGCCGCCCTCGACGACATCAACCTCTCCGACACGGAGACATGGAGCGACGAAGGCGAGGATGATCCGCAAGAGAAGAAAGGTGGCGACAACTTCTCCGGCATGTGCTTCATGGCGGACACCAACGACATCAGCGACTCCAAGCTCTACAGTGATTTGGACGAGGTTCGTCGGATGGGGAAGGGAGATGTTTGGATTGTTGACTCCGGTTGTTCTCACCATATGACCGGAGACTCTCGTTGGTTCTCTTCCTAGTCCGAGCCCCGGTGATGAGTTGATCACTTTTGGGGATGCTTCTTGAGTAGAGTCATTGCTAATGTTACCAAATGCGCATTAATGAAAATTTTATTCTTAAGGGCGTTGCCTTAGTGAGTAAGCTCCAATATAATTTGCTTTACGTTTCTCGGCTTATCGATGACTCTTTCGAGGTAAGCTTTAAGTGTAATCTTGTAGAATCCTTGATTCATCGAGGAGAGTTAGTTTTGGGATTTCTAGATTTGGGAGAGTCTTTCGTGCTGATTTTTACATTTCTTACGGAGACTCTCTTGGTGTTTGATTATACGAGTCCGTGATCTCTCCTTCGGAATAGGAGACTTGGTCACATTGGTTTTGATCATTTGACCCGAGTTAACGAATGCGATCTTATTAAGTGGTTTGCCCACCTCAAGATGGTCAAAGACTTAGTTTGCTCTCCTGCCGACATGGCAAGATAGTTCTTGCTTCTCATCCTCTAGTCACCATAGTGATGGTGATGCACTAGGACAGCTTTTACACATGGACCTTTGTTGGTCGGCTAGAGTCTTGATCGGCGGGGAGGGAAGTAGTATGTCATTGTCATTGTTGATGATTTTTGAGGTATTCTTGGGTATTTTTCATGGCCTCGAAGGATGAGACTTTTCTCACTTGAGGATTTGTTAGTAGGTTGTCTATTGAGCTTCGGGTGCATTCTGAGCTATCTGTGATGATAATAGCCTGAGTTCAAGAACTCCTACTTTGAGAGATTCTGTGTGGAGTCTGGGTTAGAGCATCAGTTTTCCTCTCCATATGTCCCTCAGCAAAATGGCGTTGTGGAAAGGAAGAATAGGACCCTGGTTGAGATGGCTAGGATGATGCTAGACGAGTACAGTACTCCTAGGAAGTTTTGGGCTGAGGCTATAGCTACTGCTTGTCATATTTCCAATCGCGTTTTCTTGAGAGCACATTTGCATCGTACTTCTTATGAGTTGAGGTATGGGCGAAAGCCCAGTGTTTCTCATTTTCGCGTTTTTGGTTGCAAGTGTTTTATCTTGAAGTCTGGTAACCTAGATAAGTTTGAGTCTCATTCTTCTGATGGTATTTTTCTAGGTTTCTCGACTTCTTCTCGTAGCTATAGGGTCTGGAGTTGTGATGCGAATAGTATCATAGAGACCTGTGACGTGACCTTTGATGAGGTTAGCCCAGGAGCTAGACATAATATTTCAGGCTCTTCTTATCCCTCCGAGACCATCTTTGTAGAGGATGAGGATGATAGAGATGATAGTGTTCCACTAGATCCAGTCTCCTCTACACCTGAGGTGCCTCCTGTTTCCATTTCTGCACCTCAGGAAGATCAGCCTTTGCCTTCAGACTCTCCTTCAGTGAGTGGCTCTATTCCTTCCTTTTTTGCTCCAGAGGTAGAGGCCACTTCTGCTTCTGGACTTTCTCGTCACATTCAGCGTTCTCATCCACCTGAGCAGATCATTGGTGATCTATTTGAGCGTGTTACGCGCTCAAAATCAAGCTTATCTTCTTTCTGTCTTCACTATGCCTTTGTTGCCTCTTTTGAGCCAAAGGATATTACTCATGCATTATCCGATGAATCATGGATTAATGCTATGCATGAGAAACTGAAAAACTTTGAGAGGAACAAAAGTCGGCGACTTGTAGAGCCCCATCTGGTCATAATGTCATTGGGACCAAGTGGGTGTTCAAAAACAAGCAGATTGAGGATAGGGTTGTCGTTAAGTAACAAGGCTAGGCTAGTTGCTGAGGCTTCACTCAAAGTTGAGGTCTTGACTTTGAGAGACCATTGCCCTATAGCTAGACTAGAGGCGATTAGAATCACGCTTGCATTCTCTGCATCCTAGGGCTTCAAGCTCTATCAAATGGATATCAAGAGTGCATTTGTAACATCCCAAAATTTGTCCTAATTTAAAATTTTGGAGTTATTTGAATTTTTGTGAATTTTTGGGATTTATTTGGATTTATTTGAGTTTAATTTGAATTTATCCTTCTCTTTAATAATTAACTAATAGAAAAGTAACAATCAAAAATAAATAAAAATATTTTATCTGAATTCTAAATCCCATGAAATATTTTCTAAGTTTTTTCTAGAATTTTTTGGGTATTTTTAGTGCTCTAAATAAATAGTATGATTTTTTGAAATTATTTTAAAAGGAAAAACCTTGGAAATTCTTTGCTACAGTGTTGGGCCGAGCCCAACACTTTATGCTTGGTCGCTCGCCCAAATGGGGAAACCCTAGCGTCGCTCGCCTGGAGCCATTGGATCACCATCGGACGGCTGTGATTGAGCCTTGACTTGATCAAGCGAGGGACGTCGGATCGCGCTGGCTCGGACGGCCCGGATTGCGCCACATCACTCGGGAGGTGAACAGTTGATCTCCGCCACCGTCGCCATTACTGCGTCGGTTGGCTGCTGGTTTTGTGCGCTACGAGGTGTCGCCGAGCACGTGAAATACCCTCGCGTATAGAGCTCTCCGTTCCGCACCCATTGCACCATCTTTCATGCGCCGAGACACTCCCTAGCTCATAAACTTCCTCACCGGAGTAGGACTTCCCTTTGCCTCAGTTTTCGCCATTTTCTGCCACCGTTCCCCACTCACCGCCGCATCCGAGTTCCACTCCGACTTCGTCGTATCAAGCCGCGTCGATTGGACTCCCTCACTTCACCGGAGACGCCCGGAATCATCATCGGCCTCGGCTTCTTCTCCAAGTCCGGTGACCAAGCACCGCCCATGTTATCAAACTTCACGATCGAAACAACCGTCAAATCTTCATCGAACCGCTTCGGTGAGTCCACGTAGCCATCTTTGATGCGTCTGATAATGTCCGTCGGATATTAGATCTATGGCTGAGATCTCGCCACGTAGCTGACCGATAGCCCTAGCCACGTTGAACCATAGCCATCGATTGTAGGATGACCGGCCGTGATGCAGGCACGCGTCACCCACCGGGCTGTCCACGTAGTCTAGGTCATCCAGTATATTTGGGGTAAATCCGCGCCGTTGAAATTCAAATCAACGGTCGGATAAGCGTTGTGCGGTGGTCCAATGGAGTGGAGCCACGTGTCGCAAGGTAACCCTAGCATTGCTGAATCCCCGCCATTGATTCCAACGCACAGTCAAGATCGAGCCACGTGTCCGCGCGAAAATGGAAGCGTCGCTACAGCCACCCGAGGTGAAATCCGACCGTTGAATTCAAACGGATGGCTGGGATGTTGTCACGTGTAGGCTCGGGACTCATTGCAGTCTCTGGGGTAAAGACCGACCGTTGGATTCAAATCTAACGACCGGGATTCGCTCACCCGAATCCAATCACGTTGTGCCACGTGTCGGCGCTAGGTCTGCAGGCCGTGCGTTGCACAGTGCTGTCGGGCCCGCATGTCAGCCGCACTGTGCGAGTGGACCGAGTCCACGGTGATCCCGAGCCGAATCATGAACCCGGTCCATAGACCCGAGGTGACGTGGCTCACCCTAGTGCTACCACGTGTCGGCCGAAGAATATATCGGGATTTTCCAGAAGAAAAATAAATAGATTAATTTGGTTTTTCTTTTATTTGAATTTACAAACTTGTGATCGCTATAACTTTTGCGTCTTAACTCTGAATTGGGTGATTCCAGTTCCTAAAAATTTGTAAAAATGTGAACTATTTATTGGTGAATTTTATTTTATTTTTAGAAATGATCTTGCTATATATTTAGTGTATTTATTGAATGTATGCTTATTCGAGTGAGCGTTGATTTGCTTAGGAAAATTTGAAGGAAATTCGGCACAAGACCAAGCTCGGATCAGGATCATCCTTTGTTTGAAGGCAAGTCATTCTTTGATCATTTTGCTCCTAAGTTTTGAAAATATATTTTGATTCAAACTGTGCATGCTAATTTAATTAAAAATAAACCTAATTAATTTGGGTGAATTAGTTAATTAACCTATTTGTTATTGCCACCTTGTCTCTAATATTTGTATGCCATGATTCACTTGATGCCCTAAGTTGATAACATTAGTTGGATGCAATGATATGCCAACACGAGAGGCTAGACCGTGAGTAGTTGCTTAGCCTTGCTTATGTCGTGAATAATCTTTTATAATACAAAAGCAATATTGACTAAAGGAATAGTGAATGTATTTTGGTAAATGGTGGAATGTGTTGGTAATGATGTTGAAGTGTGGAGACCTGTGTGGTTCTACATGAAGGTTGATTTACTAGCATGTGTTGTACCGTAAAACAACTTGGGGTGGGAAATGATTTAGACTAGGCAAGTGGCAAGATGGCTTTGTGCCAGGTGGGCTTATGTGGCAACGGAATGATTTAAGTAAAATGAGATGGCTGTGTGCCGAACTTTTGAAAGGAAGTCTTGCCTTGGATAGTTAAGGACTTTACCTTGCGAGCCTTTGAATTGAGTTACTCGTACAACCACATGTCTGGTTTGGGACAGACTTAGTTTAGTAGGGTTCTAATATCTTTCCTTTGACACCTTGGGGCGGCAGTTACACAACAGTGTAACTGTGTGGGGGAGCGTACCTGTGCTATGGTTTGGTACCCATCCAATAGTATTCGCTTGCTCTAAACTTTGGCTCTGAGTGAGGGAAGTGTTAGGAAGGCCATACTGGGGAGGTTCATAGGTTTAGATGTTAGTATCTGAAAGACTTTGTTACAATCAATCACCTGTGTGGTGAGCGACTGTATCTTGTGGGTAAAGTGTACAATCTCTGCAGAGTGTACAAACTATTCGAATAGTTGAGTCCACGGAATTGGACAAAGCTCGGGGATTACAGTCAACGGGTAGATCTTTGAAAATAAAATGGGATGAAAGGCTGTGTGCCAGGGTTAATGGAGAAATTTGATTAGGACTGTGTGTCCAAAATTATGTGAAAAACAATTGGAGAAACTTATTATATTAATATGGTTTTGCTGCTTTAAATCTAAATAAATAGTAAGTTAAAATATTGATACAATGCAAAATAACCAATTGAGCCATTCCTTTGTAATAAGCTATGCACGTAGTAATAGAACTGCATTCTGTGCATGACTTATTGAGTACGGTGTGTACTCACCCTTGCTTACAACAACATATCAGAGGAAGAGTCTACACCTGCTTGGGAAGAGGAGTTTAACGAGGAGCCGGAGAACTAGGGAGCAAGACTTGTCAGTAGCATGTGGAAAGGAGATGGATCACTACGATGCTTTATTTTCCGCTGTTATTTTCCTGATACTCTGATTTATGTAAGCCCTGCGTGGCAAACTATTGTAAGGAGACCATAAGGTCGTACAACTCGTTTATATTCATGTCTGAAGTAATTTATTATTATTTCGCTGTGTATGATTGTGGTACTTTAACCCTGTTTAGCCTGTATGCACTAGCGTGATTCTGGACTAGTGCTGAATACACAAAGGGTCCGGATTTGCATATTCGGGTCCCTACAACGTTCCTCAATAGCTTCATTGAGGAAGAGGTGTACACTACAAGAAAAGTGATTTTTAATGATGGTCCAAACTCGTCATCATTAATCCCGAAATCGTCATTGTAGGTTTTTTATGACGAATTTATGCGAAATTCAACTTGTCATAGTAAGTGCGTCATAGAAAGTTTTCAATGACGAATTACCTTTTTTCGTCATAAAAATCAACTTTTCGTGACGAATTACATTTTAAATCAACGAAGAGGTCATTTCTATAGCGAATATAACCGTCATTAATTGTACCCAAAACGTCATGAAAAATATCAAATTCGTCATAAAGAACACTCCGTCGGCCAAAAATGGCGTTGACCATTTTATTTATAGCGAAATTGTTCGTCACAGTTGTTATCACGTGGACATGCATTTTCGTCATTGAGCGGTGCGATTGCCGCGTCGGCGACCAGATGTGGTGGCGTGCACGTGTTGTGGCGCAAATGTTTCGTCATAGATGAGTGCCACGTGGATATGCATTTTCGTCATTGAATAGTCTAGTGCCACGTCAGCAGCCACGATGTGAGGTGACGTGGCACGTGTTGTGACGGAAATGTTTCGTCACTGATGAGTGTCACGTGGACTTGCATTTTCGTCATGGAAGTAATGATCTGTCATTTTCTGTGATATTTTGTCATTGAACACTTCTGTCAGCCCACATATAATCCATTTTTACAACCACAACAAACAATACGTCTCGACACAGCACACAATATTTTCAGGAGACCAATCAATACATTGCACAGAGCATCACAAATCATAGAGCATCACAAATTAACCACAGATACATTAAGAGTCACAAACTTTGTTCACAGTACTTAAAGTTAGTACCACACTTGAAGCTATTAAAAATAAATCCATAGGTCACAAAGTTGAACCAAGTTACCTAAACTCACTAGTACCAATGAACCAGGTTACCAGCCATACAAAATAAGTATCCTCCATTTCCTTTTGGGTTTTGATCAGTGCTTCATCTGATGCTTGTGCTTTTAGCTTCAAGTCTTCTACTTCTTGCTGCTGTCGAAGTTCAGCTGCTCCTCGTCTCTCCTCCACTTGTCTTTCTGCCCACGGTTTTACCCATTCCAGCCCATGATTTTATCCTGCACAGCCATAGTTTCACCCCATGTTGGTTGACTCCAATATAAAAGGGATAAACATACTATCATTCATACAAGCTCTACAATCCCACACCTGCCCATATTAGCTCAAATACTGACCTCACCTTTGGATGCAAGGGCAACCGACCTAGGGCAGCCACTTGTCTCTTCTTTCCTTGCCTATCACTTCACCTCCCTGGCAGCAGGTACACAATGTTAAGTTTTGGTATCACTCATCTTCTTTTAAGCATTCAGTAGAAGTAATGGCAATTGTTCATTAGTTGAAGCATAAAATTAGTAGTAAAAGCGGATAGTAACAAACTGTATAGAGGAAAATGACACACTTGTATGTAATGGTGGTTCTATAATCTAATAGCAAGTAATATCAAGGACACAGGCCTTCTAATTTAATAAACCAAGATAATCTTATGCTAGAACAAGGTTGTAAAGAAATCTGATTACCAATCAAGGGTACATTAACACCTTTTCTATGCCTTAATAACGAATATCCAAACAATCAAATACTTACACTACTCTCTATTGTGAAGATGAACATATAAACCATCAATTCTACATCACCTATCAGATTCAAAAATGTAAACTACTGGGCATGCGGAAGCTCTGATAGCATTTTAGTTTCAGGCAAAATAATAAGGATCAGAGTCACAAGCACTCCAATCACCAATCTCCACTGCAAAGGACCAAGCATAGAAATAAAAATCCCAATAGATAACACTCCGCCATAAACAACTGACATACATATTCCAGAACACAACCATAATATTTGAATCAGAATTATGCACATGCTTTTATTAAAAGGAAAGTTCCAGCAACTATAAAATCTGCCATTACAGTGTAAGCAAATGCTCTGAACTACCTAAGCATATACTTCTCTGAAGCTTGATATGAAAACAAACATACATCATCAACTTGATTCAATGTGCATTTTTGTTTTACTCAGTAGCGATCATCTTTCAATCGGATAACATGTTATACACTATAAACAACCCACCTTCTTGTCTGAACATTTAAGAAAACACTATAACAGTAAAAGAGATGAGGGGGCTGGGTACTAAGCTCTCGGGAAGGTTTGAACCCAAGCAATGGCCAGAGAGGCCATGAATGAAAACATTTCTATTCCATTTTCAAAACTGTCAAGCAAATAATGGCTGCGGCAGGAAGCGTGACAGAGGCAGCAACTTCATAGGGTCGATGTAGAACTTGTCACCTTCACTGTAAGATGTTGCAATAATCCCCTCCATCATCTTGATTGAGAAATACTACAGACAATGCAAACTTCTAAGATATGCAGCACAAAAATTCGCAAAATTTAGTACAAAAAATTCTAAGCCAAGCAATCAAATTCAGCAGACTAAACAGAAAATGACTTCAGTACAATACTAGAAACCAGATCTGACATCTAACAAATTGCAACTCCACATTACCAAACAACAGTTACCTAAAAAGTAAAAACCATTACCATGCTCCACCACAACATTTTTAACAGTAAAGACTAACCTTTTCAACCAATCTTAGTACAATGCAACTAAAAAAACCTCAATTCCATGAGTAATGATTATAAATTCACCACTAAATTCTAGACCGAGAAATATAAATTGCAAGCTCCAACCAAGACAAAACTAAACTAAACTAAAAAAACCCAATTCCAAAGTCCTACACAGAGAACCCACATCCATGGACACTTCACCTCTAAAGTCTGCAACTTTATCACCGCAACCTAGAGCCATCAAGAGCAAGCAAGACCGCATGGAGGGAGAGAGGGGAGTCAGGAGGGGAGCTAACCTCGTGGGGGAAACGCCAGATCCGGCGAGGAGGAGGCAGGGCTGGGTCGGCGACCGCGTGGATGGAGGCGGCGCTGGCGAACTAGCCGAACCGTTGTCGTGGCCGATGGTGGCGCAAGGAAGGTGGGGAGGCTTCGGATTGGGCGGATCCGGCGTGCGGGCACCTCGAGGCCGTCGAATCCGGCGGCAGCTTGTGTGGGGGCTGCGCACAGGGGATCACGCGAGGGTGGAAGGTAGAGGAAAGAGAGAGGGAGGAAGCCGAGAGGACCGACGGCCCGTGGCAGCCCGCAGTGGAGATCGCAAGAGGGCAAGAGGGGTCGGCGGCGCTTGGAGAGGGGAAGGAGAGGAGGCGCGTGAGAGAGAGGGAGTTCAGGAGTGGTGGGGGATAAGAGGGAGACACAGAGAGAGAGAGAGGGGGGGGTGGTTAGGTTAGGAATGGCCGATTGGGCTATGTTGGGCCGAATGAGTTGGGCTAAAAAAATAAATAAATAAATAATAAGTAGATAAATAATTGAATGTACAAAAAGGAAAATGAATAAATCAATAGGTGATTAATCGAATAAATAAATTGTTAAGACAACGAGCGGGGCAATCTCGGTGGAGAAGAGGGCGTTTGTTAAAATGGTCATAACTTTTGACTCGTAACTCCGATTGGGATGTTCTTTGGCTCGTTTGAAAGATAACGAAAAGTAGCACCCAAATTTCGTAAGTGCGTCAAAATCAGATGGTCGGATCCTGATGGTTTGTGCGAGTGCATGCGCGACGACGGAATTCCAAAAAAAGGTCGTTTAGGGCCTCAAAACGGCCTCCGAAGTTCTGAATCTATTTCGATTGTTCTTTTCAATTATTGCACATGGAATATTAGTTCCAATTATTTCAAATGCAATATTATTTAATTTCAATTCTTTCAAATTAGAACGCAGGAGAGGTAATTAGCAATATTTAAAATTTTCTATTTTTTATTATTTCTGGTGGTTTCAAATTAAAACCGCCACAGATAATATTATCAGTGGCGGTTTTAGCCCAAACCGCCATTGATACTCGCATTATCAATCGCCTTGATGTATTTGTCGTGGTTCCAAAGAAAACCGCCATCGATAATGAATTATTTGTAATAGTTCCAAATAAAACCATCACAAATAGTCTTTCAGCCATTTTTAAGCGCACATTGCTAATAGCGGTTCTAGAAAACCGCCACAAATAAAGTGTCACCTATGTGATGTTTTGTAGTAGTGAATGTGGAAGCCACCAATTGTATAGAAGGATTCCAACGAAGCCTTGCACTACATCACATGCATCTACCAACCAATCCGGATTCAACACTAATCGGTGACCATGAAAGGACATAAGCAAGAATTGACAGCATGTAAGGTGTAACCCACATATGGCCCACAAGGCCACCTTGGATAGGGGGCCCTCTAAATATAGCCTCTCGATAGGCTAGCCTCTGTGACGAAAAAGCATATCGTCATAATACAGACATATGTTTGACTTTAGTCCAAGACAAACAACCATTTATTTTCTATGACGATTTGTATTATGGTTTCATGACGAAATTTTATATTTCGTCACAAAAGTACATGGGGCGATGGCTCCTGATACAATTAATGACGAACATAAACAAGTCGTCACAAAAAATAGATTTTTCATGACAAAAGTTGACAACGTCACGACGTTTTCGTCACAGATAATCACTTTTCTTGTAGTGGTATGTCAAGCAACCTCCAGGATTTGAGAACCCCAAATACCTGAACCATGTCTACAAGCTTTCCAAAGCCTTGTATGGACTTAAGCAGGCCCTTAGAGCTTGGTATGAGAGGCTTAAGTCCTATCTTCTTAGTCATGGTTTCAAAATGGGTTTAGTAGATAAAACTCTATTCATCAGACACCAGGATTCTCATTTCCTTAGTAGACAAAGCTCTTGGAAACTCTTTTCGCACTCAGGCGACTACGCAAACTTTTTCTCTTTCTTTAGCAATTGCGTGAGAGGTCTCGCAATTGAAGAAAATCCTTCAATGAACCGGCGGTAATACCCCGCCATACCAAGAAAACTTCTGATTTGGGTAACTGACTTTGGTTGTTCCCAATGTAATACTGCCTCCACTTTCTTCGGATCGACAGCTACTCCTTCGGCAGTCATTACATAACCCAAGAACTCAACCTTCTTTTTCCAGAAGTCGCACTTACTAAATTTTGCATACAATTGATTTTCTCTTAACTTTTCCAAGACCATCCTTAAATGTCCAGCATGCTCTTCCTCCGACTTGGAGTAAACTAAGATGTCATCAATGAACACGACGACGAACTTATCCAAATATTCCATGAATACTTTGTTCATCATATTCATAAAATATGCTGGAGCATTAGTCAGTCCAAAAGACATGACGGTGAATTCATAATGGCCATACCTAGACGAGAAAGCTGTCTTTGGTATATCCTCGGTCCGAATCTTTAGCTGGTGATATCTGGATCGTAGATCTATCTTAGAGAAGATTCCTGCTCCTCTTAGCTGATCAAAAAGATCATCTATCCTGGGCAATAGGTACTTGTTCTTTATCGTGACATCATTAAGTGCACGATAATCTATACACATTCTAAAGCTTCCATCTTTCTTCTTTACAAACAATACCGGGGCTCCCCACGGTGACGAACTTGGCCTTATGAATCCCTTCTCCAATAATTCCTCAATTTGCTTCTTCATTTCTACCAATTCCTCGGTAGACATCCTATAGGGTCTCTTGGCTATAGGAGCTGTTCCGGGTACTAACTCAATTACAAACTCTATATCCCTGTCTGGTGGCATTCCAGATAAATCCTCAGGAAATACATTCGGATACTCATTAACTATAGAAACATCTTCCATATTAACAGTCTTCATACTATTGATCATCAGTTGACTATCCCGGGCAGCAAGTGCTTGAATCTCCACCTTCCTACCATCTGAGCTCTCAATGGTTACAACTCTCCATCCACAATCGAGCACTGCCTTGTGCTTGGATAACCAATCCATTTCCAGAATAACATCTATGGTCTGGGTATCCAATATAATTAGGTTCGCTAGGAACTATATTCCATTTATTATTAATTTCACCCCGGAACATCCTACTTTAGTTCGGAGTTTTGATCCAGGGGTTTGGATTATAAGTGTACTCTTAAGGTTGACCATATCCAAATCATTTTTCATAACAAAAACCCATGAAATAAATGAATGTGAAGCTCTAGAATCGAATAAAATTGTAGCTGGTACTGAGTTAACTAGAAACTTACCTAGTACAACGTCCGTTGCATTCTGAACTTCATCTGTCGTGATGTGATTAACCCTTCCTCGCACAACAGATTGGGGTGCCGCTCCAGCTTGAGCAGGTGCTCGGCTTCCTCCTTGAGCTGGTGTTCTTGCAGGCGTATTACCCAAGTTAAAGCGGACAGGGGTAACTCCTCCATTCTTGGGACAAGCATTGGCAAAATGCCCCATCGCATTACAGTTGTAGCAGCGTCGTCCTACCATTGACGGGTTTCCTATAGCTTGACTGATGGCTCTTGCAGGCGTCTGCGGATTCTGACCAGTAGGTCACTGTGCAGGTAATGGTGCTCTCGCGTTGCTTCCCGGCTGGAACCTGGTAAACTTTTAGGGTACTACCCTCGGTCTCTGTTGTCCCTGGCATCCTCCTTGCTGTGCCAAACAACGCTTGCGGTTGTCGTCTAGCTCTTTATGCTTATCTTCCAAAATGAGCGCCTTGTTGACCAACTCCTGGAAATCCGGAAATGTGTGGGTGATCAGTCCCACTTGAAGTCCAGAGTTGAGTCCCTTCATGAATCGGGATTGTCTAGCCTTGTCCGTGGCTACGTTTTCTGGCGCATAGCGTGCCAATTGAGTAAACTTGTTAAGATAATCGGCTACTGATTGGCCTCCCTGCTTCAAGGATTTAAATTCCTCCTTCTTGAGTTCCATCATACCCTCGGGCACATGGTACTGACAGAAGGCTATCGTGAATTCCTCCCAGGTGATATCCTGGGGATGCTCATGGGATGCGTAGTAGTTCTCCCACCATTCTACGGCTGTCCCTTCCAACTGGTGAGAGGCATACAGGACTCTCTCATTGCCAACACATTGAGATATGTGCAGTTTCCTCTCAATCGTGCGCAGCCAGTCATCAGCTTCAATGGGGTTGACATTCCCAGAGAAGGTTGGGGGTCTAGTCCTCATAAAGTCTGACAATCTTGATTGATGTCCATGGTGTACAGCTTGGTTGTTGTGATTAACTGTAGCCTGATTTTGCATCTGTTGCATCTGTTGCATCATTGTCTGCATAAGTTGGGTTTGAGCAGTCAGGAAAGCTCCCAGATTGTTCATGTCCATAGGTGGTGCTTGAGGATTTGGTGCGTTGTCTTGGTTTCCGCCCTGCTGAGATCCGCTTCCTCCGGCTCCACGGCTTCCACGAGTGTTCACCATCTGAAGAACAAGGAATTTAGGGAAAAGAGGGAACGGAATGGACAAGTACACAAGAATCTTATGCGGGGAGAAGATTTGACTCAAATAGAAACGCAAAATTTTATTTAATATCATAGGGATATGGCCGCTCACAAGTGCCTACAGGCATTGCGGCTCATACATATTAAGCAAACATAGAAATTGTTCATCATAATAAACCATAACAACTCATAGAGTTCCAAAACTAAACAAACGTTCTAGGGACGGACTCAAATAAACTGACTCCATAAACTTGACTCGACACATGAGTCGACTCTGGCAAAAACTGAAACACTCAGTCGTCGAGCCATCCAGGCTGCGGTCCTCTAGGCGGGTACTGCGGTGGGTGCGGTGGCATAGGGGCAAACTGATCCTGGTGCCCCACTGCTGGCGGAACAAAAGAGCCCACCGACTCTACTGGCTCCGGGGCTGCCTGCTCGGGTGCTGGTGGCTCTGGCACCTCCTGCACTGGTGCCTCTTGAACGGGTGCCTCCTGCACCAGCGCCTCCTGCTCAGGCTCGGGCTCCTCGGGGTCGAGGTCGTGCAGCTCTAACTCCGGCTCTAGCTCGGGTGCCTCCAATATCTCCTCCAACTCGCGAATCCTCCTGGTATACTGCGTCATACCCTCTCTCACCTCCTGCAGCTAGGTCCTGAGCTCCGCAACCTCATCACGAGCCCTCTGCAACTCCTGGACTGTCTCGTCCAAGGTCTCCTCCTGGGCGATGGCGTATCTCACCAAGTGGGTGATCGTAGCGTCGTCCTCCTCGATCGGGTCCCGGTCGAAGCGGTTGTCCCGGCACGGGTGATGTCGAAAGACGGTGCCCTCTGGCTCAACGGAGTAGGTGCGGGCGATCTGCCGCATCGCAAGGCGTGCGGTCTCCTGGATGCCGGCCTCAAACGTCCAGCCCTGCCCCTGTCTCGCAAGGTGTGGACAGGACGACTCGCCCTCCCCCTGTCTCGCGCGTAAACGGTGATCTTCATGTCCCAGGCAATGTCGCCTTTTGAAGCTTTGTATGGTCGACCGTGTCGTACACCTTTGAATTGGAATGAGACAGGAGAACATCATGTCTTTGGACCAGATGTACTTTTAGATCTTTGAGAAGATTGCTCTAATTCGAGAAAGGTTGAAAACTGCACAATCCAGGCAAAAGAGTTATGCAGATAATCGACGCCGTGATTTGAGCTTTGAGCCAAAAGACTACGTTTATCTCAAAGTCACGCCATTAAAGGGAGTTAAAAGATTTCATGCGAAAGGAAAACTTGCTCCAAGATATGTGGGGCCATTCAAGATATTGAGTCGCAAAGGAGAAGTTGCGTATCAGCTAGAACTACCGCAGTCTTTGACCGGGGTACACGATGTATTCCATGTGTCGCAACTGAAGAAATGTTTACGCGTACCGGAAGAACAAGCACCTATCGAAGCTATTGAACTGCAAGAAGATTTAACTTACAAAGAACATCCAATAAAGATCTTGGATACCATGGATCATGAAACCAGAAACAAGTCAACCCGCTTTTGCAGAGTTCAATGGAGCAATCACTCAGAAAGCGAGGCAACTTGGGAACGCGAAGAAGACTTGAGGAAGGAATTTCCTGAGTTATTTTCTAGCCAGCCCTGAATCTCGGGGTCAAGATTCTGTTAAGGGGGGAGGTTTGTAACATCCTCAAATTTGGCTATTTTTGAATTTTATAATGCATTTTGAATTTTTAAGAATTTCTGGAATTTATTTGGATTTATTTGAATTTTTATAAATTAGTTCTTCTCTGGAAATTAATTTAATAATGGAAAGGTTGAATAAAATATAAATGGAAATATTTTATTTGAGTTAGAAATGTCATAAAATATTTTCTGGAATTTTTCTAGAATTTTTACGATATTTTTTGCCTCAATTAATTCAAATGAATATTCAGTATTATTTTTATTAGAAAAATGATTAATATTAGGTTGAGCGAGAACGGTCGAGCCCATTCTCGTCGCCGCCGGAAAACCCTAACGCCGCTTCGATTTTCCACCGTTGGATTTCGTGGGCGGCTAGATATCGCCACGCCGCCGTCTTGGCGAATGAACGCCGCCATTGCTTGGCGTCCGAGTGGAAACCGTCGCCATTAACGCCGAGCACTATCTCTTCCACTTCATCTTCTAGTCCGGTGTATAAATCACCGTTCCTTTTAGTAGAGCTCTTTCACGCGCATTGAGAACCACCATAGCTCTCGTGACGTGCTCACGAAGTTCCGTGACTTTCTCCCGGCGTTGCACCTACTCCGTGACCCTCATTGTCGCCGTGACCTCCGGAGTAAAGCCCGCGTCGAGCCGCCTCCGAAGGACTACTCCATCTCGCCGGAGCATCACGGAAACGCCGTCGCGGAGGTCTTCTTCCTCACCTTTGGCCGTCGGTCTTCGCCGCGTTTTCGCCGACCTTGCGAGCTTCCTCGACCGTCCGATTCGCATCCAACGTCCGAGGTGAGTACACGTGTTCCTTCATATTAGAAACCAGCACAATAGCGCGTTAGATCTCAGCCGTAGAAATCGAAATAGACGGCTAGGATTAGTGCCACGTGCCCAAGGAAGGGACTGCCCACGTGTGCGTAGGAGTTGTATACGTGTCGCGATGAGAATCTTCCACGTGTCCGTGCTGACGTCAGTGGCTGACGTCATCGGTGGGGCCCACATGTCGAACTGGCGGGTCGATCTTCGACGTCGGCGATGGCGTCATCTTGGCGTCATAATTAGGGATCTTGGCGTCATAAATAGTGATGATGACGTCATAATGAATTTTAAAAAATATATTTTTCGGTAGAAAACCGACTCGGTGCTGACGTCATAATTCACCATGCTGACGTCATAATTCTCGGATTTTCCGTATAGAAATAAATAAAGAAATTCGGTTTATTCTTTTCAGATTTATTTTAAAACTTCAAACACTTATAACTTTTATGTTTTAACTCCGATTTGAGTGATTCCAATTTCTAAAATTTGTAAAATCAAGATCTATATAATGGTGAATTTTATGGAATTTTTAGAGGTGAGTTTGCTCTCTGTAAAATATATTTATTGTGTTTATATTGATTTTAAATAGGCGTTGATTTGCTTGGGAGGGTTGCGAGAATTTCGAGTACAAGGTTTGACTTGAACAGGACCAACAACTTTTGAAGGTAAGTTATGCTTTGACCATTTTGATCCTAAACTTTGAAATGTATTTTGTTTTCAAACTATGCATGCTAATTCAACTAAAAGTGGATTTAAATATTTTGGGTGAATTAGCTAGTCAACCTAATTGTTAATGTCACCTTGTTAATAAAATTTGTATGCTATGATCCCTTGGATAACCTAAGTGGATAATACTAGTTGGTTAATAATATTGTGCCAACATGGGAGGCTAGACCGTGAATAGTTGCTTAGTCATGCTTACTACGTGAATGATATTCTTAAATACAAATGTAACCTTAACTAAATATTATTGAATGATTTTTGAATAAAGCGGAATCTTTGTTGGTAATGGTGTTGGATTGTAGAGACCGTGTGGTTCTACATGAAAGACGATTACGGGCATGTGTTGCACCGTTGAATAACTTGGGGTGGAATTGATTTAGGCTGGGGCAAGTGGACCGAGGCTTCGTGCCAGGTGGGCCTTCGTGGCAATTGGGGGATTTGAGTGTTGTGAGGGTGTGTGCCAAATGTTGAGAGAAGGATGTCTTGCCTTGGTGGATTAAGGACCTTACCTTGCAAGCCTTTGACTGAGTCTCGTACAACCACATGTCCGAATGGGAAGACCTAGTTTAGTAGGATTCGATGTCTTACCTTTGATACCTCGGGGTGGCGATTACATGGGTAATCAGATGGAGGAGCGATGCACGTGCTACGGCTTGGTACCCATCCAACGGTGTTCGTCGGTCCTATACTTCGGCTCTGAGTGAGGGAAGTGATAGTGAAGGCAACACGAAGAGGTTCTTAGGTGGAGACAGAAGTCTCTGAAAAGCTTTGTTACGGTTAATCACTTTTGTGGTGTGCGACTGTATCTTGTGGGTAAAGTGTACAACCTCTGCAGAGCATACTGTCTGTAGGTCTTGACCCTAGATAGATTGGCCGTTCTTTAGGAACTTCAAAATTATTTTCTAAAAGAAAATTTTAACTTGAAAGAATGATAAGTTCTTGACTTGTCTATTTCTTCTATTCTTTTCTACTTGCTAAAAATTTCTATCTTCCCCCGTTGTTTTAAATGAAGATCTTATCTGAGTTGTTCCAAATAGTTATCGTTATTTCACACTTAAGGAGAAAGCACTAGGTATCGCTGACAATCCTGGAGATCGTGAAGACAGGAATCGTCGAATTCAAGAAAAGTGGATCGATGAAGTGTTCCAGAAGCTTGAAGAACCAGTGCTTCCGTAGCCAGTTGAGACTCGTGTGTGAAGAGTTGCGTCAGTCTAAGATAGAAGTGCTACCCTCTTAGACGGTAGATTATTGTGTGTTTAGGTTAATTTGGTTTTCTTTGATTGCTGAGTGTGCAGTATGCGTTGCAGAGCTTTTAGGCTTGAATAAGCAACCATACCAAGTTAGTAATTGTTTGCTTAAGTTTTTGAGTCAAACCTTTCTCCCCGCACTAGATTCTTGTGTACTTGTCTTCTCTGTTTCCCTCTTTCCTATAAAACATTATTGTTCTTCAGATGGTGAACACACGTGGAAGCAGTGGAGCTGGAGGAAGCAATGCACAGCAGAGAGGCAACAACAACGAAGCACCTAATCCTCAAGCACCACCTGTTGACATGAACAACTTAGGAGCATTCCTAACTGCCCAGACCCAGTTGATGCAGACTATGATGCATCAGATGCGACAAATGAGAATCATTTGCTGACCAACAACAACCAAGCTAATCACCATGGAAATCAGTCTAGATTATCGGACTTCATGAGAACCAGACCCCCAACCTTCTCTGGGAATGTCAACCCCATAGAAGCTGATGATTGGTTGCGCACCATAGAGAGGAAGCTGCACATATCTCAATGTGTTGTCAATGAGAGGGTCTTGTATGCCTCTCACCAGCTGAAAGGCACTGCCGCTGAGTGGTGGGAGAATTATTGCGCTTCCCACGAGCATCCTCATGAAATCACCTGGGATGAGTTTACTATAGCCTTTCGTCAGTATCATGTGCCGGAGGGTATGATGGAACTCAAGAAAGAGGAGTTTCGATCATTGAAGCAGGGAGGCCAATCTGTGGCCGATTATCTTAATAAGTTCACGCAGTTGGCTCGTTATGCGCCGGAGGATGTTGCAACTGACAAAGCTAGGCAGTCCCGATTCATGAAGGGACTGAATTCCGGGTTACAAGTGGGACTGATCACCCACACGTTTCCGGATTTTCAAGAGCTTGTTAACAAGGCGCTCATTCTTGAAGATAAGCGCAAAGAGTTGGATGACAACCGCAAGCGTCGTTTGGCACAGCAAGGAGGACGCCAGGGTCAGCAGAGACCGACGGTGGTACCTCAACAGTTCACCCGATTTCAGCCAGGGAGCAGCGCAAGAGCACTAATGCCTGCACAGCGACCTACCGGTCAGAACCCTCAAACGCCAAGAAGAACCATCGGCCAGTGCAGAAATCCAAACAATGGCGGGGAAAGGCGATGCTACAACTGCAACGAGATGGGGCATTTTGCCAATACTTGTCCCAAGAAGGGCGGAGTCACACCTGTCCATTTCAATTTGGGAAATACTCCAGCAAGAACACCTGTTCAAGGAGGAAGTAGAGCACCAACTCAAGCAGGAGCTGCACCTCAATCAATTGTACGGGGAAGAGTCAATCATGTCACCGCGGATGAAGTTCAGAATGCAACAAATGTTGTACTGGGTAAGTTCCTAGTTAATTCAGCACCAGCTACTATTTTGTTTGATTCAGGAGCATCGCATTCATTCATTTCTCAAGTTTTTGTTGTGCAAAATGATTTGGACGTGGTCAAATTAAAGAGTATGCTTATAGTTCAAACCCCTGGATCAGAACTCCGAGCTAAAGTAGGATGTTCTGGGATAAAACTACAAATAAGTGGAATAGAGTTCCTAGCGAACTTAATTATACTAGATACTCAGACTATAGATGTGATTTTGGGAATGGACTGGTTATCCAAGCACAAGGCAGTGCTAGATTGTGGGCGGAGAATGGTTACCATTGAGAGCCCAGATGGTAGGAAGGTGGAAGTTCAAGCAACTGCTGCTCGAGATGATCAACTGATGATCAACAATGTAAAGACTATTAATATGGAAGATGTTTCAGTAGTTAGTGAATACCCGGATGTCTTTCCCGAAGATTTGCCAGGGATGCCACCGGACAGGGATATAGAGTTCGTGATTGAGTTAGTACCTGGGACAGCTCCAATAGCCAAGAGACCTTATAGGATGTCTACCGAGGAATTGGTAGAGATGAAGAAGCAAATCGAGGAATTGTTAGAAAAAGGATTTATAAGACCAAGTTCGTCTCCTTGGGGAGCACCGGTGTTATTTGTAAAGAAAAAGGATGGGAGTTTCAGAATGTGTATAGACTATCGTGCACTAAATGATGTGACGATAAAGAATAAATATCTGTTGCCCAGAATAGATGATCTCTTCGATCAGTTAAGAGGAGCGGGAGTCTTTTCAAAGATAGATCTTCGGTCTGGATACCATCAGCTTAAGATTCGGACTGAAGACATACCAAAGACAGCTTTTTCGTCTAGGTATGGGCATTATGAATTCACAGTCATGTCTTTCGGACTAACTAATGCTCCTGCATACTTTATGAATATGATGAACAAAGTGTTCATGGAATATTTGGATAAGTTTGTCGTTGTGTTTATCGATGACATCCTGGTTTACTCCAAGACGGAGGAAGAGCATGCAGAACATTTAAGAAGGGTTTTGGAAAAGTTAAGGGAAAGCCAGCTATATGCAAAATTTAGTAAGTGTGACTTCTGGAAAAAGAAGGTTGAGTTCCTAGGTCATGTAATGACTGCCGAAGGAGTAGCTGTCGACCCGAAGAAAGTGGAGGCAGTATTACACTGGGAGCAACCAAAGTCTGTTACTCAGATCAGAAGTTTTCTTGGTATGGCGGGGTATTATCGCCGTTTCATTGAAGGATTTTCTTCAATTGCGAGACCTCTCACGCAATTGCTAAAGAAGGAGAAAAAGTTTGCTTGGTCGCCCGAGTGCGAAAAGAGTTTCCAAGAATTGAAGAAGCGTTTGACTTCGGCACCTGTTCTGGTGTTGCCGAACACCAAAGATAATTTTGATATATACTGTGATGCTTCGCGTCAGGGATTAGGATGTGTGCTGATGCAGAATGGTAAAGTGGTAGCTTATGCATCAAGGCAGTTAAGGCCACATGAGCAGAATTATCCGACTCATGATTTGGAGCTAGCTGCTGTAGTGCACGCTCTTAAAATATGGCGTCACTATCTTATGGGAAATCGATGTGAAGTATATACGACCACAAAAGTCTCAAGTATATATTTACTCAATCGGATCTGAATATGAGGCAGAGGAGATGGCTAGAGTTAATCAAGGATTACAATATTGGAATTCACTATCATCCTGGAAAAGCAAATGTGGTGGCAGATGCCTTAAGTCGGAAAAGTTATAGCTTGAATTTAATGATAGCAGAAGAGCATAATGAGTTATGTAAAGAATTTCAGAAGTTAAGGTTGGAAGTTGTACCGCAAGGATTCCTAGCTACTTTGGAGGTTAAGCCGACCCTAGAGGAGCAGATCAGGGTAGGACAAAAGAATGACGAAAAGATTCAGAGAATCAAGTCAAAAATGGACGAAGACTTAGCCAAGGATTTCAGAATAGATGAGCAGGGTACTCTTTGGATGAAGAATCGAATTTGTGTACCTCACAAGCCGGAATTGAAGCAGTTGATATTGGAAGAAGCACATGATTCCCAATATTCAATTCACCCCGGCAGTGCAAAGATGTACCAGGATTTGAAAGAAAGGTTTTGGTGGCCGAACATGAAGAAGGAGGTAGCCGAGCATGTAGCACTATGTGACGTATGTCAAAGAGTCAAAGCAATGCATCAGAGACCAGCTGGACTGTTGCAACCTCTAAAGATACCAGAATGGAAATGGGAGGAGATCGGAATGGATTTTATCACTGGATTGCCAAGAACTCAAGGTGGATATGATTCCATATGGGTCATAGTAGATCGACTAACAAAGGTCGCTCATTTTATACCAGTAAAGACAACCTACTCAGGAGATAAGTTAGCCGAGCTATACATATCGAGAATTGTTTGTTTGCACGGAGTGCCTAAGAAGATAGTATCGGATAGAGGTACCCAATTCACCTCAAGGTTTTGGGATAAGCTGCATACAGCTATGGGTACTCGTCTGAATTTTAGTACGGCATACCATCCACAGACAGATGGTCAGACGGAAAGGGTAAACCAGATTCTGGAAGATATGCTAAGAGCCTGTGCTCTGTCATATACCACATCATGGGATAAATGTTTGCCGTACGCAGAGTTTAGCTACAACAATAGCTATTAGGCTATCTTGAAAATGTCGCCTTTTGAAGCTTTGTATGGTCGACCGTGTCGTACACCTTTGAATTGGAATGAGATAGGAGAACATCATGTCTTTGGACCAGATGTACTTTTAGATGCTGAAGAGAAGATTGCTCTAATTCGAGAAAGGTTGAAAACTGCACAATCCAGGCAAAAGAGTTATGCAGATAATCGACGCCGTGATTTGAGCTTTGAGCCAAAAGACTACGTTTATCTCAAAGTCACGCCATTAAAGGGAGTTAAAAGATTTCATGCGAAAGGAAAACTTGCTCCAAGATATGTGGGGCCATTCAAGATATTGAGTCGCAAAGGAGAAGTTGCGTATCAGCTAGAAGCGCATGATCTTTGACCGGGTACACGATGTATTCCATGTGTCGCATGGCGAAGAAATGTTTACAGCGTCTTGGGAAGAACAAGCACCTATCGAAGCTATTGAACTGCAAGAAGATTTAACTTACAAAGAACATCCAATAAAGATCTTGGATACCATGGATCATGAAACCAGAAACAAGTCAACCCGCTTTTGCAGAGTTCAATGGAGCAATCACTCAGAAAGCGAGGCAACATGGGAACGCGAAGAAGACTTGAGGAAGGAATTTCCTGAGTTATTTTCTAGCTAGCCCTGAATCTCGGGGTCAAGATTCTGTTAAGGGGGGAGGTTTGTAACATCCTCAAATTTGGCTATTTTTGAATTTTATAATGCATTTTGAATTTTTAAGAATTTCTGAAATTTATTTGGATTTATTTGAATTTTTGTAAATTAGTTCTTCTCTGGAAATTAATTTAATAATGGAAAGGTTGAATAAAATATAAATGGAAATATTTTATTTGAGTTAGAAATGTCATAAAATATTTTCTGGAATTTTTCTAGAATTTTTTCGATATTTTTTGCCTCAATTAATTCAAATGAATATTCGGTATTATTTTTATTCAAAAACGATTAATATTAGGTTGAGCGATGTGGCCGAGCCCATTCTTTGTCGCCGAAAACCCTAACGCCGCTTCGATTTTCCACCGTTGGATTTCGCGTGGACGGCTAGATATCGGCCACGTCGCTTCGTCTTCGCGCGAATGAACGCCGTTGCCGCCTTGTGCGTCCGAGTGGAAACCGTCGCCATTAACGCCGAGCACTATCTCTTCCGCTTCATCTTCTAGTCCGTGTATAAATCACTCGTTCCTTTTAGTAGAGCTCTTTTCACGCGCATTGAGAACCACCATAGCTCTCGTGACGTGCTCTTTGAAGTTCCGTGACTTTCCTCCGTGCGTTGCGCCTACTCCGGTGACCCTCATTGTCGCCGTGACCTCGGAGTAAAGCCCACGTCGAGCCGCCCCGAAGCGACTACTTCATCTCGCCGGAGCATCACGGAAACGCCGTTGCGGAGGTCTTCTTCCTCACCTCCGGCCGTCGGTCTTCGCCGCGTTTTCGCCGACCTTGCGAGCTTCCTCGACCGTCCGATTCGCATCCAACGTCCGAGGTGAGTACACGTGTTCCTTCGTATTAGAAACCATCACAGTAGCGCGTTAGATCTCAGCCGTAGAAATCGAAATAGACGGCTAGGATTAGTGCCACGTGCCCAAGGAAGGGACTACCCACGTGTGCGTAGGAGTTGTATACGTGTCGCGATGAGAATCTGCCACGTGTCCATGCTGACGTCAGCGGCTGACGTCATCGGTGGGGCCCACATGTCAGACCTGGCGGGGTCGATGCTGACGGCAGCAGTGACGTCATGCTGACGTCATAATTAGGGATGCTGATGTCATAAATCCATTTTTTTTGAATAAATAAATCGACTGAAAATGTTTTCGGTGCTGACATCATAAATAGTGATGATGACGTCATAATGAATTTTAAAAAATATATTTTCCGGTAGAAAACCGACTCGGCGCTGACGTCATAATTCACCATGCTGACGTCATAATTCTCGGATTTTCCGTATAGAAGTAAATAAAGAAATTCGGTTTATTCTTTTCAGATTTATTTTAAAACTTCAAACACTTATAACTTTTGCGTTTTAACTCCGATTTGAGTGATTCCAATTTCTAAAAATTTGTAAAATCAAGATCTATATAATGGTGAATTTTATGGAATTGTTAGAGGTGAGTTTGCTCTCTGTAAAATATATTTATTGTGTTTATATTGATTTTAAATAGACGTTGATTTGCCGGAGGGTTGCGAGGGGGAATTTCCAGTACAAGGTTTGACTTTGGAACAGGACCAGCAACTTTTCGAAGGCAAGTTATGCTTTGACCATTTTGATCCTAAACTTTGAAATGTATTTTGTTTTCAAACTATGCATGCTAATTCAACTAAAAGTGGATTTAAATATTTTGGGTGAATTAGCTAGTCAACCTAATTGTTAATGTCACCTTGTTAATAAAATTTGTATGCCATGATCCCTTGGATAACCTAAGTGGATAATACTAGTTGGTTAATAATATTGTGCCAACACGGGAGGCTAGGCAGTGAATAGTTGCTTAGTCATGCTTACTCGTGAATGATATTCTTAAATACAAATGTAACCTTGACTAAATATTATTGAATGATTTTTGAATAAAGCGGAATGCTGTTGGTAATGGTGTTGGACTGTAGAGACCTGTGTGGTTCTACATGAAAGACGATTACGGGCATGTGTTGCACCGTTGAATAACTTGGGGTGGAATTGATTTAGACTAGGGCAAGTGGACCGAGGCTTCGTGCCAGGTGGGCCTTCGTGGCAATTGGGGGGTTTGAGTGTTGTGAGGGCTGTGTGCCAAATGTTGAGAGAAGGATGTCTTGCCTTGGTCAATTAAGGACCTTACCTTGCAAGCCTTTGACCTGAGTCTCTCGTACAACCACATGTCTGAATGGGAAGACCTAGTTTAGTAGGATTCGATGTCTTACCTTTGATACCTCGGGGTGGCGATTACATGGGGTAATCAGACAGGGAGAAGCGATGCACGTGCTACGGCTTGGTACCGAATCAACGGTGTTCGTCGGTCCTATACTTTGGCTCTGAGTGAGGGAAGTGATAGTGAAGGCAACACAGAGAGGTTCTTAGGTGGAGACAGAAGTCTCTGAAAAGCTTTGTTACGGTTAATCGCCTTTGTGGTGTGCGACTGTATCTTGTGGGTAAAGTGTACAACCTCTGCAGAGTGTTAAAACTGTTCTAATAGCCGAGTCCACGGTACTGGACAATGCTCGGGGATTACAGTCAAGGGGTAGTGTTTGAAAATAAAATGGGGTGGTTGGCTGTGTGCCAAAATTGTGAAAAGAAGTTGTCTAGGGACTATGTGACCAAAATGTTGTGAAAATAAACAACGTGAGTTATTTATAATGATTATATGATTTTGATGTTTTCAATCTAAATGAGTAGTAGTTTAAAATATTGTTGCAAAAGCAAAATAACCAGTAAAGCCTTTTCTTGGTAATAAGCCATGCATGTAGTAAAATAGAAATGCATTGTGCATGACTTGTTGAGTACGGTGTGTACTCACCCTTGCGGACAAACTTACCAGAAGAAGAGACTACGCCAGCATATGAAGAGGAGTATGTCGAGGAGCCGAAAAACTAGGGGCAAGCCTTCGTCGGAGCGACTGTGGAGAAGATGGACATCACGACTTTTTATATTCCGCTGCTGAACTTTTCTTATTTGATTATTGTAAGCCCTGCGTGGCATAACTATTGTAAGGATGACCATAAGGTCGTACACTCATTTATATAAATGTTTGAAGTACTTTATTTAATATTCCGCTGTGTATGATGTGATATTACACCATGTTTAGTCTGTGTGCACTAGCGCAATCCTGGACTAGTGCAGGATACACAGAGTTCTGGAATTACAAATTCGGGGCATGACACAGGCCCACCTGGCACGAAGCCTCGGTCCACTTGCCCCAGTCTAAATCAATTCCACCCCAAGTTATTTAACGGTACAACACATGCCCGTAATCATCTTTCATGTAGAACCACACAGGTCTCTACATTCCAGTTTCAATACCAACATCATTCCACCTTTTATCAAAATGCATTCACTATTCTTTAGTCAATGTTACTCTTGTAATCCAACAGAATTGTTCACGTTATAAGCATAGCTAAGCAACTATTCACGGTCTAGCCTCCCGTGTTGGCACAATAATATCAACCAACTAATATTACCAACTTAGGTTATCAAAGGAATCATGGCATATGAATGATAATAACAAGGTGACAATAACAATTAGATCGATTAACTAATTCACCCAAAATATTTAAATCCATTTTTTAGTTGAATTAGCATGCATAGTTTGAAACAAAATACATTTCAAATCTTAGGAGCAACATGGTCAAAGCATAACTTGCCTTCAAAGAGTTGCTGATCCTGGTCCGGAGTTGATTCTTGTGCAGGAAATTCCCCCTCGAAGTTCTCCGACAAATCAACGTCTACCCAAATCATATGTACACACAATAAATACATTTTCCAGAGAGCAAACTCAACTCTAAAAATTCCATAAAATTCACTAATAAATAGATCTTAATTTTACAAATTTTTAGAAATTAGAATCACTCAAATCGGAGTTAAAACGCAAAAGTTATAGCCATTTGAAATTTGAAAATAAATCAAAAAGAATAAACCAAATTTCTTTATTTATTTTTGTACGGAAAATTCCGGAATTATGACATCAGCAAGACTAATAATGACGTCAGCACCGAATTGATTTTCTACCGAATTATTTTTCTAAAGAAAATCGGAATTATGACGTCACTGCTGACGTCAGTATCTACTATGCCAGCACTAACAAGTGGGTCCCACTGTTGATGTCAGCATGACACGTGTCATGATCTGGCCATGACACGTGGCAACGAACTATCAACCGAGAGGTTGATTTAATCTTGACCGTCCGATTCAAAACGAACGGCCACGATCAAACGTCGTTTCGGCTCGGGTTATTCTGGTGTTGACACGTGGCACAATCTCAATCACTGGATCAAGATCTAACGGCGGAGAACAAACCGAATGACGACTCAACTGACCCGGTCAAACGCCAAGATTCGTGCGCTTGCCACGCATCTCAATCTCGCTAATAACACACTAACGGCTATGGTTATCTAGTCTACGTGGCTACACAGAAATCATTCGATCAAAAGATCTAACGGTGGCTAATTGAAGATGAAGTTTACTATACCATGGCTACGTGGCTAGATCTAGGCTGCATCTCTAAGATCCAACGACTGCCAACTGATGAAGCTCGGGCACACGTGGGCAATCCCTTCCTCGGGCACGTGGTGCTATCCTAGCCGTTCAAGTCTAGATCTACGGCTAAGATCTATTGCGACGCTATTCTGGTCTCTACCAAAGAAAGACACTTGGACTCACCAGGACGGTGCGATGTAGATCCAATGACCGATGTTGCTCGCAAGCTCGGTGATGGCATGGTGGCGTTCGAAGACTGGAGTTGGGGAAGATGACCAAGGCGACGGCGTTCCAAAGCAGCTCCGGCGTGATGAAGTAGCTCCACGGACGCGGCTCGGTGCAAGGAGTACCCCGGTGGCTTCAACGGCGGCGAAGACTTACCGGAGAAGGCGCATACAACGGCGGAACGTCTCGGGTCTACGGCGAGCAAATGCGGCTAAACGGCGGTGAGATGGACGATGTGGGTTGGGGCAAAAGAAGCGCACGGCGAAGAGCTTTCCCGCGGAGTCATCGGCCGGCTTTATAGCCTCGGAAGGCGAGCTCAAACGGCGCATTAACGCAGCGGTTTCTCACCGGGGACGACGGCGGCGGCGATAACATTCGAGGCGACGTGGAGCAATCCCATGCGTACACGCGGCGACGATCCGACGGCGCGGGGCAACGAATCGGCGTGGGCGTCTCACAGCCGTGCAATGCGAATCGGACGGCTAGCGAGCGGCGACGCTAGGGTTTTCGACCGAGCGACTGTGCGACACGCACAGTAACGGGCCGGGCCCATCACTGTTCATTGGATTTTCCACTGATTTCTGAATAAAATTAATTCCCGATATTCATTTAAATTATTTAAGGCACTTCAAATATCAAAAAAATTCTGGAAAAATTCTAGAAAATACTTTACAACATTTTAAACTCAAATAAAATATTTTCATTTATATTTTGTTGAAAATTTTCATTATTAAATTAATTTCCATAGAAAGATTAATTTCCAAAATTCAAATTAAATCCAAATAAATTCCAGAATTCTCAGAAATTCAAAATAAATTATAAAATTCAAAATATCCAAATTTTCGGATGTTACAACTACTGTCCTCGAGCCCGATGAGGATGGTGAGCCTGCTGATCAAAAGGAGTTTCGGAGCATGATTGGCTCTCTCTTGTATCTTACTACCTCGCGGCCGGACATACACTTTGTTGTGTGTATGTGCGCTCGCTTTCAGGCTTCTCCTCGCGTCTCTCATCGCTAGGCGGTGAAGCGTATCTTCAGGTACCTTCGAGCTACCATTGACTATGGTATTTGGTACTCTTCTTCCTCTTGTCTATCCCTTAGATTCTTTTTCCGATGCTGACTTTGCTGGCTGTAGGATAGATAGGAAGAGCACTTCTGGCACTTGCTAATTCATTGGCACTTCTCTTGTTTCTTGGTCATCTAAGAAACAGTCCGGAGTCGCACAGTCCACCGCTGAGGCCGAGTATGTTGCTGCAGCCAATTGCTGTAGCCAGGTGCTCTGGATGTGATCGACCTTGCGGGACTTTGGGTTAGAGATAGAGAGTGTTCCACTTTTCTGTGATAACATTTCTGCTATTTGCATTGCCAAGAACCCAGAGCAACACTACCGGACTAAGCACATTGATGTTAGATATCACTTACTTAAAGACCATGTGGAGAAAGGAGACATAGTGCTTCAGTTTGTGGAGAGTGACCACCAGTTGGCCGATATCTTTACCAAGCTTTTAGATAGCTCTAGGTTTGTTGCCTTGAGGAGTGAGCTTGGAGTTGTGCGCCCTACGACTTACGTGAGGGGAGCCGATCTGTATATTATGTATTATATTTTATTTCAGTTTTTCCTTTCTTTTGTATTGCTCTGGGTGCTTATGGGTTTTATTCCTTAGAGTTATGAGTTCACATCACTTAGACTTCTGGCATGCTTTTGCATGGACCTCTCATCTTGTGCTTTAGGTTGCTATCATGCTTAATTAGCTGTTCTCTCTTCTCTCTAGGTTGAGTTCCCTCACAGTCTTATAAGTCTAGCAGGTGTTAGGCCCCCTGGGTAGACAGGGTCTGTGTGCACTCCTTAGTTTGAGATCTAGAGGCAGCTTCTCTATGTTAGTCATTGGGGAAGATGACAGCGAGTCTGAGCTGTAGTGTTCTCTACCATCTTTTCTATGCTCTATAGCCACCCAGTTCACAGTTTCTTGACTTCTTCCCTCCATTCTATGTTTCTAACTTTAATTGAGTTCTTTTCGACCATTCTTGAGCTTAATCTTGCTAATAACTCAATTTGAACCAGATTTTTACTTAAAATGGAATCACATGTTGAGGGGGAGTTTAAGAATCTATCTCATGCATTGCATATAGACTTGATTTTTTATTTTATGAGCTTTTTCTATTATGCAAATGATCCATGCTTCCTTTTATACACCATGCTATATTATTAAGAAAATTACTTGCTTAGATATGTCCAAGTTCATTTATCTTGCAAAGCTTACAAAAATTGAAAAATGAACGTTAAAAGAAAAACTTGATAAAACATGTTGCGTTTACTTACTAAGTTTCTTCTCTAGGTGTTTTTTTTCCATGATTTGTGAAATTCTGGAATTCTCTAGAATCCCTATAGCAACTTGGGTGAATCTTGTTTGATCCATACTTGAGTCCTTCACTAGCTTAACAATGAAAATGCAAAAATGAAAGTGAAGTAAAATTGACTCTTTTTGTGCACATTAGACTCAACACCTCACATTCACAAGACAGCGTCTCATTGCATTTGAGATGAACTTGGAATGTGTTGTGTATGACCAAGATCATTCTCTTAAGAGTCCCTCTTGAGATGATCGATTATAGCTTAAGTCAATTGCTTTAAACAATGCAAAAAAAACATACGTGGGTAAAGAATGCAAATAATGTCAAACATTTGCACCCCGCTATGTCTTTCAAAGATTGAAAGAAAAATTTGCATACAAGAAACAAAAATAAGCTCGAAGGACCTTGTATGAACTTCTAGATTCTCCAAAGTGTTGAGTAGGTTGAACTCTAGGCTTTCCATTTGATCCTTTGAATGGCTTTGCTTCTAATTTTGAAACTAATAATAAGTGTTGCTCATGTTCAATCTTGCTAAAAATGACATGGTTTTAATTAAATCTTGCTAGCAAAATGTTTATTTGCACTTGGACATGCCTTAGCTTAGTCTATTTTTGCCATAACTTAGCTTGGTGTCATAACTTATCTTATTGGTCACATGGATAATCTTCAAAGCTCCCTTAGGTAGCATTACTTGCATAAAAACAAAAAAAATGCCATCTTGATGCTTATATTGCCAAAAGGGGGAGAAATCGTAGAAAAGACATCATCTTGCATCTTGATTCATCTAAATTCTTATGATCTTTGTTAATATTTACTATCTTTCATAAATCATAAGTATTTCTAGTTACCAACTTGGTCATGTTCTTGATTTCATTCATTGCTTTCTTCTCTCTTATTCAAACTCAAAACTTTCTTTGATCAAGTTTGAACTTCACCGGCACAACGGATGCGCTCCGGTGATCACCAAGTGCAACACATGCACAAGGCCTCACTCAAGTGCAACACATGCACAAGAGGCTCTCAAACCACTCGCTAATTGCAACACATGCAATTAGCCCACTCTAAGCTCAAGAAGCAAAGGAGAAAGAGCAACACATGCAAAACACTCCCACACACACCAACCTCATCAACAACCCGCCCCAAGCCCCCAAGGAGTATTTATAGCCCACCAAAGAAAACTAGCCGTTGGGGGCTCCAAACGGCAAAAAGCGGTTTGGCAGTACTCACGCCCTCATAGGGGCAGTACCGCCCATGGCCCCAACGGTCGGCCAACTGACTATATTCTTGATTACTACCGCCCGAGGCGCGAGCAGAGTACCGCTTCGCAGTACTACTGCCTCCCACCGAGCAGTAGTGCCGGCCTCGGCGTCGTAAAAAGCATTCTGCCAAAAAGCTACCGCCAACCAAGGGCCGGTAGTACCGCACTGCAGACTACACGCACACTCTATGATAGTGCCGCCAACAGAGAATTTCACAATTCAACTCAAATCCGATTCTCCAAAAAACCAAACCCATTCCTTAAGCCATATGATGATCAACACATGATCATACACACGCAAAAACACATTTGCACCAACTTAGCTCATGCTCAAAGAATTTCAACCACAATTGCAAAAACACATTTTGCAACCAACTCAAGATCTATTTGCAAAACGAGCGAGATCAAACTCGAGTTTATGAGATTAATCCCCTAGCCATGTGAAGGTCAACACAAGACCGGTCAACTTGCCAACACCGTTGCAAGCCCCACTCACATGCTCTCGGAATTCCGGACTCATAAACTTCAGTTTATTCGCACAACGAACTTGCAAATAACGCAATACACACATTTCATGCTTGAGCACTACTCTTTGCAACACATGCAAAAGTCTAGCTCCAAGCAACATCAAATCAAGATGCATGAACTCTCTAATTGCAACACATACAATTCTCTAGTTCCATACAACACCAAAACCAAACTTCAACTAAAACCAAATCACACGTATGAGCTCTCTACTCGCAACACATGCAAGCCTCTAGCTCCATACAACCACACAACATTAAATCGATCACGTTAAAAACCAACACAACCTTATGTGCTCTTTACTCACAACACATGCGAGCCTCTAGCACATACACAACCACAATCACCAAATCATGCTTGAACTCTCTCCTTTTGCAACACATGCAAAACTTAGCTCCAAGCAACCACACGATTTTATAAAGATGTTTTGTGAAACCAAAGCATGAAGCTTCAACTAATGCAACACATGCAAAAATGAACTTCACATAAAAAGCCAACGCACTAGCTTATCCTATTTGCAATACATGCAAATCAAAGCATTATGCGAAAACCAAATACAACCAAGCATAAGTTTAACCCATTCGCAACACATGCCAAATGGTTAACCCTCATGCAAAAACCAAATCAACTGATTTGAGCTCGAGTGAACGCGGAATGAGATCATCAACACATGATGAAGCTCAAGCAAAGGGAACGACCCCTCTTAATAGCACGGCGATAAAAACCTTAGACTCAAAGACTACAAAGTCCTTAGCCTATCTAATTATACCTTCGCACAAGACGCAAGCAATCCCTTTGGGGTCTTTATGATCATCACTTTGATACTCCCCGGATCTCTACTCGACTCTCTTCGGGATCCATTCTTGACGCCCATCAACTCATGATGCCGTCCTTGTCCTTCTCATCATCTCATCCATCTTTGGACCTAACTCAATCACAACTCATAAAATAGTTAGTCCAAGATGCATGGTTGTCTCAATTATCTCTTGCACTCCATTAACACATAATGGATGCCTCTAGATCAATTGAGCACAACCCTAAATCAAATTAAATGATTTATATGTGTCTTAAGTACAATAATGCCCTTTTGGCAAACATTTTTAAATATTCTCCCCTTTTTACTTTAATCATTCTCACCCTTTTGGCATTTAACAATTTCTTTTCAGGGTCGATCTAATGAAGATCATACAAGAAATTAAAAGGATACTAATGACCTTGGCATTGAATTATATTTTAGATACCAATTGAAAAAGATAGGCAATGAAATCCCAAATGAAAAGGAATAAAACAAGTTTTCATTTGAAATATGGCCTGATACCAAAAGAAGAAAAACTCGAAAGGAGACCATATTAGGATTTTGGATACCACTTTGAAAGAAATAAGCACTTTGCAAATATGGATACCACTTGTAAATACAAATAAGCATGAAAAGCAAATAAGGGTATCGAACGGTTTATTTGAATCACATTCAAATAATTCACTCCTCATTTTATTTGGCTTTGCAACTTCTCAACATGATTCTTTTGAAGAATCCAATAATTTGCCTAATTGGGTAAATGAGGAACCAGAAGAAATGAGATACCACTTGAGAAGTTAGATACCACTTTTAAATCTATCTCAAGGGCTTTGTATGAAGAACCAAAAGAGATGAGCATTTTCAAATTTTGATGAAGAACAATGCTCAACAAGAGATTTTCCTCTTTTATGTATTTCAATCCATAAAGAGTCTCACACAGAGAAATCTTAAGTAGTTGAACTTACAATTTTAATTTGAGAGGAAACTCTTACTCTAAAATGTGGGTATCGGAATAATGCTACAAAGAGGCAATGAAATACCACTTGTAGAAAATAATTGAATTCAATGATACCACTTTGAAAAGGAATCCAAATAATCAAGGATATCATTAGAAGAAATGAACAAAAAGAACCATGATACCACTTGGAGAAAAGAGAAACTCAATGATACCACTTGTAAGCATATGAAATGAATAAAAGCTCCATTGATACCACTTAGCATCAAATCACAAAGATTGATACCACTTGAAAGAATTTTCGATAACATTGATGAGTATCAGAGCAATATTCTCAGAGCAATAAGTACTTACGGGTATCGAAAGAAGAAAAGCTCAAAATAGATTAATGAAGTCCAAAAAGATTTAGTATCAGAGCAAAACAAAGACATGATATCACTTGGAAGCAATTAAGTGCCCAAAACTTGCAATGAATAAACTCCCCAAAGATGTTCAACAAGTGAATTATGGAGTTATTTGCATTTGAAAAGTTTTGTCTTTTCAAAAGATCAAGTGAAAATCACTCTTAAGATTAATCAAAGTGCTCAAAACTGATTATGAAATCTTTTCATGTGATTTGTCAAACTTTTGAAATTTTGCTCAAAAGAACTTTGGGATCATCTGAAGATTTTACAAAAGAATTTTTGAAAAAGCACTTTCCAATCAAAAGATATCCCAAAGCAAACCTCGAGAAAATTCTGAAAATTCAGAATAAATTCTGTCATGGCCGGTACTACCGCAACATATGGCCGGTAGTACCGCAAATCCGGTACTACCGCATGCTGGGCTAGTACCGCCCTTGACAGCATCGAGACTCGGATTTTGCAAATTTTATCAAAAAAATGATTCAAATGAAATCCAATGGATTTGAAATTTTGCAGAGATGAACTTTGGACTAATTAGAAGGTTTTTCAAAAGAATTTTCTCAAAAGCAATTTTATTTTTAAAGATATGGCGATTTGCGCTTTGAGGCATAAAAGGAAATCGATTTTCACGAAAAGCCTCAAAATTGCAATTCAATTTGGATTTCATGCAATTTTGATTTTCATGGCTTATATTGGTGTATCAAGAGTGTGTATAGCCAAGATTTAGGATGAAATCCAACTTGAATGCCAACAATTTAGCATAGTGCTAGAATAGGCTATTTTGGATTAAATCAAATTGTTTTGAGCCAAATTAGTTTTCAATATAGAGTTTTCATTTTGAAAGCTTGTAAAACATTTGAAATACATAATAGAATAGTTTTTCAAAGCTTTTCACAAATTTGGGTCATTTTAATACAATTTTGACTTTTGATCTAAATAGTCCAATTAAGAAGCAAAGTCAAATCCCAATCAACACAAGAATTCAAATGAAGCATGGGGTAAGATATATGGATTTGAATTTTGTGTATGAGTCTAAAATACCATTTTGAATCACAATTCTACACAAGAATGGATTCAAATGGAGAAACTCACTAAGTGCAATGGTATGACCATTATGGGTCAAGTATAGTTTTTCGGCGAGTTTCAAAATCAAATATCTTTTGATAAGTTGGTCTTTTGAAAATCTTTTGAACACGAAAATTGTTAAGAATGACCAACTCTAGGATTTTCACTTTGGAAATACTTTCAAAATCCTTTTACTTTTAATTCTATGAAAAATATAAGTTTAAATCAAAATCAAGATACTAGTAACTAGATTTTGACGTTAAAACTCATTTTCTTTTCAAAATAGATTTTGTAAAGCCAAAACCTTTGAAAAACATTTCAAAAACATTTGTATACATTTTTCAACTAGTTTTTCACAAGATTAGTAATAGTATATAAAATTTTGACTTTTGGCTAAATGGTTTGGTTTTGAAAATATATATATATGCACTTACATAAATATGGGCACACGTAGGGATGTGGTACACATGAATATGAATTAACTCCCCTAAATGTGCCACTTCTACACTTGCTCAAGATTGGCAATTAAGAGACTAGATAAGAGGCAAGAGCAAGTGGCCATAACAAGTAATCTAAATTGATTTTAACATGAATATTACAATATAACCTACACAAGGCTATAAGACATAATAGTAAATAATTTAAATACTTGTTACCGAGATGGCATTGGCTTATGATGGACATGATTATCTTCATGCTTGACACCACTTGTAGATCAATATAATCCTTCTCCTCCATGAGTGTGCAAGCGTCCAATCCATCTCTTTATTGCCTAAAATTCTTTTAGGCAGTTTTTGGTACCCAATCTTTGTTGGGTCCGACAATGTTAGTCACAATGGATTTAGGAACCCAAATGGTCCTAATTTTAGCATTTTTGAATTTACTAACATGACTAGAAATAGAATTGCAATAATTATTCCTCCTAGGCAAATGATTTGCATTTTTATGAAATGGCTTAGGAGGGCAATGATACTTTGCAAAATTATTTCTAGTTTGATCTCTTCTAAGCATATGATAATCATTATAGTAAGAACGCTTAGAGGATCTAGCATTTCTAGCAAATGTTTTGCTATAATTATTTTTCCTAAGCATATGATTATCATGAATTTTCTTATTCTTAGGAAATCTATTATTTTGAGCAATTACATTTCTAGAAATACTCTTCCTATGCAAATGAATATCATTTTTAACGGGCATAGGAGACTTGACAAGTTTGGCGAACACATTGCCATTCTTGTCCTTCCTAAGCAAATAATTATCATTTATGAGAATGGGCTTAGGGGTAGTACCTTTGGGACAATCCTTACCGAAATGTCCCTTTTCCCGGCAATTGAAGCATGTCACGCTATTTGGCCCTCTCTTGACCGATTTGACTTGCTCCTTGCCGGTTAGCCTCATGGTTGATGCTTGTGGCTTATCATCCACTTGATTTGGGCACACGGAGGCGAGGTGGCCCTTCTTGTTGCAATTGAAGCACTTGATTGTCTTCGTGTGACGCGCGTTGTGCCTTGTCTTGCTATTCTCCCTCTTGGAGTTGTAGCCGAGTCCTCGCTTGTCTTGAGGCGCCCTTGGCTTGCTCAAGATTTCGTCGAGGAGGGCTTTTCCTTTAACGCACCTCTTCAAGTCATTTTCCAATTTAATGACTTGGGCCTTGAGCTCATTGTTTTCCTCTACAAGGTTAGTCTCACAAGACATAGAGGAAATACTAGCAATTGAATTAGAGCTACAAGGCATATCATCACTGAGGTGGATATGCATTTGTTTGATGAATTGTTTGTAATTTGAATTGAGTGATGCAATTCATCAACTAGATTGCATTGAGTGGCAATATCCACACTAGCTTTAGTGAATTCCTTGAAAAGGAGTTTCTCATGATTTTCTTTTAGAACATCATAATCATTTTGAAGTGAATCATGTTCTAATTTCAAAGCTTTGTATTTCTTTTTCTCCTTTCCAAGAAATTCATTGAGCTCCTCTAATAAATTCATAAGATCATCATATGAGGGCTCACCTTCGTCATCACTTACCTCATTCTTACCTTTCGCCATAAAGCAACGAATTTTTGATGGAATTGAAAAATCGTCGTCGCTAGAGGCGGAGGTTGAGGTTGACGGAGTTGTCGGTTCATCAATTGATGTTGATGTTGAAAGATCATCAACCGACACTTCCTCATCCTCATTGCAATCCTCAATTGTTGTGGATGATTCAAATTTATCTTGAAGTTTGATCCACACTTCATGAGCGCTTGAGAGGTTGCATATGAGATTAAATATTTCTACGCTCACAACACTGAATAAAACATTAGTAGCTTGAGCGTCGAGATGTAGACATTTCTCCTCTCCTTTAGTTGGAGCAATATCATTTATTGGAGAAGAAATGCCGACATCTACGATCCACCATATTTGTGGGCTCATGGATTTAAAATGATTAATCATAAATATTTTCCATGAAGCATAATTTGAGCCATTAAGCATATGTGGATCGTGAGAGTGCACTAGACCACTAGGCGCCATCCTTTTTACTCTCTAGACGGTTAAGCCTAAAATGAGAGTGACCGTGGCTCTGATACCACTTGTAGGGTCGAGGATGCGCCTAGAGGGGGGGTGAATAGGCGTTTTACAAAATTCTATCGCTCACTAAGATCAATCGCTCTAATACACCCCTAAGTCAAAACCTAATCAAAGATATATGCGGAAGCGATAAATAGGTTTTGACAATTAAGGCCTAAATCAACTAGGCTCACTAGTGCACTAACTAAATTATGTCTCTAAACTAGAATTGCTAAATTGATCAATCAATTAACACTAAGCAATTCTAATTACAATCAAGCAATTAAACAATATACAATAAATGTAAATACTTGAAGGTAAAAGAGACAACCGATATTTTTCCGTGGTGTTCTGGAGACTTGCTTGGTCTCCCTAGTCCACGTTGAGGCTAGCCCACACTTGGACCGGCTCCCGCCGAGCACCGCCTCTTTCCACTAGTCGTGGTTTTTCACGCTATGCGCGTAGGCTCAACCCGAACCTTCACAAACTTGCGGGCCTCTCACACCTCGAGAGCTCCCAAGACGACGCCCACGCTGTCTAGGAGTCGGCAACCTCCAAGAGTAACAAGCAAGACTTTCACTTGAACTTCACCGGCACAACGGATGCGCTCTGGTGATCACCAAGTGCAACACATGCACAAGGCCTCACTCAAGTGCAACACATGCACAAGAGGCTCAAACCACTCGCTAATTGCAACACATGCAATTAGCCCACTCTTAAGCTCAAGAAGCAAAGGGAGAAAGAGCAACACATGCAAAACACTCCCACACACAGCCAACCTCATCAACAACCTGCCCCAAGCCCCCAAGGAGTATTTATAGCCCACCAAAGAAAACTAGCCGTTGGGGGCTCCAAGCGGCAAAAGCGGTTTGGTACTCACCGCCCTCATAGGGCGGTAGTAGCCCATGGCCCCAACGATTAGGCCAACGACTATATTCTTGACTACTACAGCCCTCGAGGCGCGCAGTAGTACCGACTTCATGTACTACCGCTCCCACCGAGTAGTGCCGGCCTCGGCGTCGAAAAAAAACAGCGTTAAAAAGCTATCGCCAACCAAGGGCGGTGGTACACTTTGCAGTACTACCGCCCACCCCTTGATAGTCTTGCCAACAGAGAATTTCACAATTCAACTCAAATCCGATTCTCCAAAAACCAAACCCATTCCTAAGCCATATGATGATCAACACATGATCATACACACGCAAAACACATTTGCACCAACTTAGCTCATGCTCAAAGAATTTCAACCACAATTGCAAAAACACATTTTGCAACCAACTCAAGATCTATTTGCAAAACGATATAGCGATCAAACTCGAGTTTATGAGATTAATCCCCTAGCCATGTGAAGGTCAACACAAGACCGGTCAACTTGCCAACACCGTTGCAAGCCCCACTCACATGCTCTCGAATTCGGACTCATAAACTTCAGTTTATTCGCTGTGAACTTGCAAATAACATAACACACATTTCATGCTTGAGCACTACTCTTTGCAACACATGCAAAAGTCTAGCTCCAAGCAACATCAAATCAAGATGCATGAACTCTCTAATTGCAACACATACAATTCTCTAGTTCCATACAACACCAAAACCAAACTTCAACTAAAACCAAATCACACGTATGAGCTCTCTACTGCAACACATGCAAGCCTCTAGCTCCATACAACCACACAACATTAAATCGATCACGTTAAAACCAACACAACCTTATGTGCTCTTTACTCACAACACATGCGAGCCTCTAGCACATACACAACCACAATCACCAAATCATGCTTGAACTCTCTCCTTTTGCAACACATGCAAAACTTAGCTCCAAGCAACCACACGATTTTATAAAGATGTTTTATGAACCAAAGCATGAAGCTTCAACTAATGCAACACATGCAAAAATGAACTTCACGCAAAAGCCAACGCACTAGCTTATCCTATTTGCAATACATGCAAATCAAAGCATTATGCGAAAACCAAATACAACCAAGCATAAGTTTAACCCATTCGCAACACATGCCAAATGGTTAACCCTCATGCAAAAACCAAATCAACTGATTTGAGCTCGAGTGAACGCGGAATGAGATCATCAACACATGATGAAGCTCAAGCAAAGGGAACGACCCCTCTTAATAGCACGGCGATAAAAACCTTAGACTCAAAGACTACAAAGTCCTTAGCCTATCTAATTATACCTTCGCCGCCGCACGCAAGCAATCCCCTTTGGGGTCTTTATGATCATCACTTTGATACTCCCGGGATCTCTACTCGACTCCTCTTGGGATCCATTCTTGACGCCCATCAACTCATGATGCCGTCCTTGTCCCTTCTCATCATCTCATCCATCTTTGGACCTAACTCAATCACAACTCATAAAATAGTTAGTCCAAGATGCATGGTTGTCTCAATTATCTCTTGCACTCCATTAACACATAATGGATGCCTCTAGATCAATTGAGCACAACCCTAAATCAAATTAAATGATTTATATGTGTCTTAAGTACAATAATGCAACTCATGCTTAATTATACTTAAGAACTATTCATTTGTCCTCAATTAATCACGGAACACCATCAACACATGATGAAGTGTTCGTTAATAATTAATTAAGACAAATGAACTCAATTTAAATTATCATTTAAATTGATATGAGTATATATTAACTACACAAGTTTTCATATACTCATGTTGATGAAAAGTAATGATCCATTATTTGTAAACTATATGGAAATGATCATTACTCTAAGTCATCAACTATAGAATAAACTCCACATGTATATGTGCATAAATATGATTGACTTGGAGATAATATGCACATATTCAAATTGATCGTATTGGAGTATATCCTATATTACCATGAGTATACTTATAACTAGGCAATTCAAATATATACTCAATGATTTAGTTTCTTTGTCTTGATCCTTATATGTGTCCATAAAGAATAGATCAATACAATGAAACTATCAAGTTAAACTACTGAACTCCCCTAAGTATGTGCATCCATGTAATATATGGATTGGGAAACATGATGCACATTTTGTGGTTAATATAATGGGGACATTCATATTTTAACTTGACTCCAAAGTATGCAACTAATACTAGAATGAATACGCAAACATACCTTGGGTTTTCCATTTTTCAATGCGATGAGATTAATCAAAGATATTCTAACTAAACAAGTTAGTCTCGATATAAGATTTGTCATTAATAACAATATCGCATTAGGAGATAATCACAATATTAGATTTGTCATTAACACCAAAACCATAACTAATGAAGGTTGAACTTACAAAGGGGGAGATTGAAAAACCATGTGGAGGTCTATCCATGTGTGTGATAAGTAATTGACGAGATTTGAGCTTGATTTGATTTGAAATTGAGTTTGATTTGAATTGGATTTTCGATGTGAAACAATTTGAGTGTTGGTTGCTTTTCCAGTGCTACCGGCCTGGGGGCGGTAGCACCGGACCGTTGAGCGCAATTAAGATCGATTAATGATTTTGAGATAATCACTGAAAATATTTGTGGGCTTTGCTATATGAAAGGTTTTTCCTTGTCTTTGATGGTTGCAGGGCGACGGTGCTAGGTCATGGGAGGCGGAGGATGACCTGGACTAGGCGAGGAGCGTCGGAGGTCCAGACGGTCAGGAGATCGCCGGAAGATGATCGGAGACGGAGTTCGGGCAAGTCAAGAAGACAAGGAAAGGAGATGATGCTAGCTAGATGCCGCGTGGATCAATGAGGGCCGTCGGATTGCGGTCGAGTTGATAGGTTAGAGGGTCTAGGTAGTATGCTTTGAAAACCGTGCAAGAAAACCCGATATGTGTGTGGGTTTTGGGTTAGCCCTTGCAAGGCTGTGTGTGTGGGTTAATCCTAGCCCTTAGATGAGTGCTCTAGGGTTGAGGGACTCATCCAAGGGTGGTAGGTGGCCCAAGAGTAGTATAAATAGGGGTGGAGGGGTAGCCTCCTCCCCTTGAAGGTTTGAGTTGCTCCTTTGAGCTTTGCCCACATGAAGTGAGGCTTTCTAAACCTTCCCACCAGAAATACAAAGAATTTCTTCACATTATTGTGAATTTAAATTCCGCATTTACATTATGTCTTTGCTTTACGCAATTTAAATTCAGCATTTACTTTACGCATTTACTTTCCCGTAATTTACATTCATGCAATTTGGATTTTCCTCCCCTCCTTATAAATACTGATCTTGAATGTTTTGAGTGTGTTCATATGGTTTTACATCTATTTTGCACTCTTGGATTGAGTAGAGATCATCTTTTCTTTCAAATTCCAACTCTATCCAGAACTTGTTCTTCGCGCAGCATTTGGTATTTAATTTTTAGAAAAATATAGAAAAATCCTTTTTAAGTAATTCTTATTGGAGAAGGTTCGGGACTCTCATATCCATCTTTAGAAAAATTTTGGAGTCCACTTGTTGCACCGTTTGGGAGCCATGAGGTGAAAACCGAGCCCCAAAATTTCTGCTCGAAATTTCTGACTATCTGTGTTCTTTGGTTTTTTCTGATTTTTCTGTAAGGATTTTTGAGGTAAAATTTGGTGGAGTTCTTCATGACTCTTCTTCTCATAGGAAGAAAAATTATCAAAATTTCTTGATCTTCAGAAACCCACCAACCACCTATTCAAATTGAGGACAGCTTCTGGAAATTCTGCTTTTGCTTTTCTGAAAGTGGCTTTTGTAATTTGAATTGATCTCCTTTCTAAAAGCAAGAGTTGAATTGATTCCTTCTCATTTTTGGATACTAGACAACCAGAATTGTGACTCAAAAATCCCCACATAGTTTATGGTACTTATCCATGCAAGCTAGGGGTACACATAGTTGTCTAGTTTTTCGGGTTTTTCACGATTTCCTTTGAGCAATCTTGTCGAGGTTTTAGTTGGAGTATTTTGGGGGGAAATCTGTTTGCGACCATTCACCCCCCCTCTGTTCGCCATCTCGATCCTTCACTAGTCTCACCCTTCTCTAGGAGCGTGGGTATAGGACCCTTGCCGTTGTAGAACCTTTCCAGGAGGAATGACCAGTTCCTGCAATTGCGAAGATCATGCCCGTAGACTTGTTGAAGCGGGCAAAAACGATCGTTTGGCGAAATACCTTGGTTATCATGACTTTGGTCATTGTGATTTTAGTCATTACGCCACTGGCGTGGTCGACCCCAGCCTCTCCCGCATTGCTGCGACTGTGGAGCTCATGGCGGATGATGCTCAATAGCCACTACCGTGCTCGGCGCAGACGGTCTCTTCTTCTTCTTTATTTTCTTCTCCATAGAGCCTAGATTTTTCTTGCTCGTGGAGCCTTCTAAGCCCGGCTGAGACAGCAGCTTGCCTTCATCTAGCATCTTCTTCCACTGGACTGCCTCATCGGCATTTGCATACCGGTCGGCCATACAGAACAGCTCGCTGGCCGTTAGGTTCGGGTGGATCTCCAGATCTTGCGTGAAGCGTATATCCCAAACTCCGAACTTGAAAGCGCGGACAACAGCTTCATCTGAAATATTTGGGATAGAATTCCAAACCTTGATAAACCTTTGAACAAAGTGTCTCAAGGATTCTCCTTCGGTCTGGATCAAGCGCTCGAGATCACGCTCCTTGCCCGGGCGGATGTAGCAGCTTTGAAAGTTTGCCTGAAGCGCTTCGCTGAGTTGCCACCAAGAGTGAATCGACCCCTCCTTTTGGTTGAAGAACCACGTTTGAGCGGCCCCATCCAAGACTGTGGGCAGGAAGTTGACCATAACTCCCTCATCCCCTCCAGCTGCCAGAATCGCAGTGGGGTAAATCGAGAGAAACTCATCCGGATTTTGAGTCCCGTTAAATCTCTCAATATGACCGGGCTTGAATTTGCTCGGCCACGAGACGTTACGAAGGGACGCTGAGAAAGCTCGGCACCCGGAGGCCGGGCTGATGCGATAGTCCCTTTGTCCATGGCGGTCACGGTGGTCATTGCTGTGACGGCTTCCGATGCGAGGACCAAAGCGAGAGAATACCTCTCCATGTCAGCGCGGCGGAGAACACTCTGAGGTCGAGTATTCGGTATGCCCGTGACTAGATCGAGCATACCTTTGACCCCGCAAGGTCGTTCGAGAATCACTCCGAGCATCCTCGCGGTGCCGATCGTGCTTCCTACGGCCCTCCCGAGTAGGACTCTGGGAGTCACCATGATGGGAGCGAACAGGAGAGTGAGGGAAATACTCCGGGCTTCTTTGCCACGAGGCGACCCCGAAAGCTTCATGTCGGTGGCGAGCTTCTCCAAATTTTTGGCTACAACAGCACCCATTGCCTCTAGGTCCACCTGACCAGGGAAATTCCAAAGATCGCGCATGACCGTCGCCATGGCCTGCAACCGCTCAACACTTTGCTGAACGGGAGGAGGTGATCTTGGCCATCGATCGCGCACATGCTCCGACGAAAGGTGCCCACAGGAACTCCTGCGAGCTGAGGATTCAACCCTGGAGCCCGGTTTTTCACAAGCATGGCGACGAATGCTCACCAGGGTCTTGTTCAAAGATGCCTCCAGATGGCTCTTGGCTACGTCGTAGCGACGAAGACAAGTAGCCCCCGAGGATTCAACCTTGGGATCTTCTTCCCCTCCAGCCATATTGACATCGTAGGAGTACAGGGACCGCGAAGGTGAATCATGGTGTCTCCTCGCGACGCAGTCTCGTGATCGAGCTCAAAATGATCAGGGATGTCCAGACCATCGTAGAGACCATCACACTCCTCATCGTCTGTGAGGGAATTGCACTGCGAACGGAGGAAACGCTCTCGCACTACAGCAGCCGGGGAAGGACTCTCTGGTTTAGTGTGACCTTCTGGGTCAGCCACACTAGCTACGTCTTCGTCAACGTAGTACATATCATCATCATCAATGTCGTTGAAGGTGCAAAGGTCTTGAGCATCTTGAGAATTTGGCATCTTCAGGGATTCTTCACGAAAGGATTCACCAGTCGATCCCCATGGACGGCGCTAGCTGTCGACATTTGGAAAACAGGTTCCCCGCTGAGCTTACTTATTGATTGAGAGATCAACCAAGGCCCCTTTCCCGTGAAGGGTTTACGTCTGAAGAATGCTGATAGAATGCGATGCTCAAAAAGATAGTGGACAAGAAATTTTATACTGGTTCGGGCCTCTCACGATTGAGATAATAACTCTACGTCCAGTGATCTTACTGTTGCTTGAGTTCTTACAGGAAAACTTGCGTGTTCTACCCGTGTATGTCTCTATGTGTTTTTCATATCTCTTCCCTTTTTTGTACTCCGACCTACTGCAGGAGTATTTATAAGCAATTGAAGCAACTACAGCTGAATAACGTGCCATTACTGTGCTTGAACGTGACTGTGCAACTGCACCCTTGATTTTCGCCATGCTGCGTCATGGACATGATGGACTCAGATCGTGGCATAGTGGTCTTTAACCGCAGCATAATTATCACCACGTCATCTTTATGGGTCGAGCACGACCTAATGGACATGCTCGGGGATTTTTACTTAACTCTTGATCGACCGTCGCACACATCCGAGCAAGCACGTTCTGGGAATTACGGCATATGCTCGGGGACGAGCCTAAGCATGGCCGGGGCAGACCCACCAGCTGGTCCTGCCGGGGTACAATGGTCTTTGTGGACATTATCCAATCCCTGACAACAATAATGTACCAACTAGTGATATTTTGCTTAAGGTTACAATGGCAATAAAGTATTTAAATTTCAAATGTGCAATAACCAAATCAGGCGTAACTAATTTAAAATTAGGAAAAACTATATTTGGTCAAATTATACATGCAATAATTTAAATCAAAATACACTTTAAAATCTAGAATTAATATGATCAAGGGTGTAACTTCCTTTGGTTGAAGTCCAAATGATCGGGATCAATGGTCGCAAACTTTTTCGACTCTCCAAAGTCGATACGATGAAAATTAAACAAATTCAAAAAAATTCAAATAAAATATAAAAATAGCATAAATAAGTAATTTAATATTTTAGATGAATTTAGAAAGAAAAATGAAGTCAATCAGAGTTCGAACAAAGGAGAACGGGCTTCCGAAAGATTTAAAATAAGGAAAAAGAGGAAGAAAGGAATTTCTATAATTTTGGAAATATTTTTCTAAAGGAAATTCTAAAATTATGATGCCAGCACCGAAATTTGAATTTTCAAAACTTTTCTTTTCCATTCTTTTTCTTTTTTTCATTTTTCCTTTTCTTTTCTTTCTTTTCTTTTTTTCTCTTCTCTCCTATTCACGTGTTGCTCAACTCAACTTCTACCAAGCGTTCCAGAGCAAGGCACCACAAGGGAGGGGTAGCTAGAGGCAACGCTGGATGACAGGGGCGCACTCGTGGTGTGCGTCGATAAGTACAGCTGATGGTGGCGATCGAAGGTGGCAGCGGTGAGAGAAGACGGTGCCGCTAGTGATGAAAAATAGAGAAAATGGCGTGAGGAAGGGTGGAACCGGGGAAAATAGAGGGGGAAAAGGAAGAGGAAGACAAAGTGCACCTCTTGATGTGGACAGTTCAGCGATTGGAGCTCTGAGGTTGCGGTAGTGGCTAGAGTTGGAGAAGATGATTAGAGTTCCACCTATTCCGAGCAAACAAAGAGGAGAGAGGACCTGGGAGTTGGCAAAATGGGTTGCTTGAGAAGTTGCGGTCACGAGGGTGGCTTTCATAGCACTAGGGAGGGCTCGGATAAGAGCGAATTCTGTGAGAGAGAGGCAACGACCGATTTAGGGCTCATCTCGCAAAATGGCTTGGAAAATACGGGAAACTTGGTTTGAGGGGATAAGGGAGGTTGGGATAGGATGATGATCTAGTTGCACACGGTTGGGGGAAGATTCGGTGAGAAAATCACAGATTTTGGAAGAGTCAAACGGAATCAATGGAGGAGAGAGAGAAGAGGGACATTCTGGAGGAGGAAGAAGATGGCTCAAGCAAGGGGGCGCGTGTGCTTGGTTTCATTTTTCTCAAATAAAATATTTATTTAAACCTAAAAATAAAAAAATCATTAATTAAATGTAGAAAATTCATAAAATTTGAAGTAAATGAGTAATTAAATATTTTCAATTTTTTAGGATGTTACAATAAAATCGCTGAAGTGAGCCATCTTGAAGATGGTAACTGCATCCTTGAAGAGATCAATCCTGAAAATGATAACCCCAACAAATATTTGTGTGCACAATTTGATACTGGGAAGTTGGAACACCTAGACTCCACTATTATGGGAAATCATGAGAAGTTGGAAGAAATTAATGAAGAGATTTCCACTAATTATGGGTATTCAGGAGAGTTGTATAAAAGAAAGACTACAATTGTCATCATATATTTTTGCCTCAAAAATTGCTAAAAGTCTTAAGCTGGATCCAGAACCAAAGTCCATGGTAAGGTACCAGAAGTACTCAGATTGAATCAAATGAAAAGAAGCAACTGAGGTGGAATTGAGCTCACTTAATAAGAGGAAAATATTCAGTTCTGTTGATCGAACACCTCCTAAAGTGTTCCATTTAGGATTAAAATGGGTTTTCATCTGGAAGAGAAATGAAAATAACTAGGTGGTGAGATATAAAACGAGGCTTGTAGTACAAGGGTTTACATAGAGACCTCACATTGACTGCGATGAAACTTACTCTCCTATAATGAGTGGAACAAAGTTCTGATACTTAATATCAATGGCTTCTACCTTAAACTTATCAATCTAGTTGATGGATATTGTGATTGTATATTTATATGGGTTACTGGATATAGATATTTACATGAGAGTCCTTGAAGAAGTAAAAATTCTAGATCCTAATAAAAGTAATCACAAAGTGTATAGTGTCAAACTATAGAAATCACTATACAAATTAAAATAGTCGGAAAGAATGTGGTACGACCAACTTAGTGAGTTCCACCTAAAGAAGCAATACTTTAATAATGATGATTTTTCTTGTGTGTTCATAAAAAAATCTCAGAATAGATATTATATCATCATAGTCTATGTCGATGATCTGAATATCATCAGAATCACAGTGGAAATAAAAGAAAGCAAGTTCTTACCTTATGATGAACTTTGAGATGAAAAATTTTGGTAAAATCAAATTTTGTTTAGGCTTGCAGCCAGAGCATTTCCAAGAAGGAATTTCTATACACTTGTCTACCTATACCAAGAAGGTATTGAAAATATTCAATACGAATAATCTCATCCTTTGAAGACCCTATAGTCGTAAAATCCCTTGAAGTGGATAAACACCCTTTAAAACCAATGATTAAAAATGAAGAAGTTTTAAGACCTAAAGACCTATACTTAAGCGCCACTGGAGCACTTATGTATATTGCGATTTGCACAAGACCTAATATTGCATTCGCAGTAAATTTGCATGCTAGATACAATGCAGCTTCAACATAAAAACATTGGGCTGGTGTCAAGACTTTACTTAGATACCTCTGAGGTACACAAAATCTTGGATTATTGTACCGGAGGGACCAAGAATTGACCATGGCATTATATACAGATACTGGCTATCTATCTGATCCTCATAGTGGCAAATCTCAAACTGGGTTTGTGCTTGTCTACAATGGTATGAAGCCTCTTTTAAGTAGACCTTGATAGCTACTTCTACCAACCACTCAGAGATTATTGCATTATATGAAGCCTCACGTGAGTATGTTTGGCTGAGATGTGTGGTTAGCCATATCCAGAAATCATGTGGCATTAAACACCATCGATTCCCCCACAAGTATCTATGAAGATACAAGTATCTATGAAGATGATGCTACTTGTGTTACACAAATACAAATAAGTTATATAAAGAGCAATAATATTGCCCCTAAACTTTTCTATCCTCACAAACTCCAGAAGAATGGTGAGTTAAAGATTCTACAAACTAAGTCATGTGAAAATCTAGCAGATTTATTCACTATATCTTTGCGAACATCTAATTTCCAAAGATGTGCCCGTGGCATTGAAATAAGATGACTTATGGATATGTAGAGTTTAGGGAGAGTAAATCCTTGAACTATAGCCCTTAGCATGATCATGAAAATATTACTTTAAATCTAGAAGATTATAAGTTGCACTCCTTTTCCTTTAGTGAGTTTTTCTAAAGTTTTCTCACATGAAGGTTTTTAATGAGACAACTAGTGTAACATAGTGTGCGAGTGCAATGTGCTCTTTCTCCATCTATTTTTTCCCACTGGGTTTTTTGGAGGAGTTTTTGATGAGATATATGCATTATGCGGTATTCGCCTAAGAGGAAGTGTTGAGATATAATAGGACTATAGGTCCTAGTTGTTTAAATATATTTAGACTCTATCTTGTTGTGGGCGGATTCAAATATATCTCTTAGAGCATGTACAACAGTCCACCATCAACTGTCTATAGCTTTTGTGTCATGGCCCCAAATTCGAATTCGGCTCTTGCGGTTAGCATTAGCGCCAACCAAGTTTTTGGCCGCATTTGAGATCCATTGCTAATTTCAGAGTTTATCCCAAATTGCCATTTAAGAATTTCCAAGCTTAGCAAAAAAATTAAGAGCTAGAAATTTCAGGTTGCGAATATGGTTTTCATCAAAGTTTAGAGCCATGTAACTTGAGAACTATAAGGATCTAGAATGCGTGGGTTAGCTGACCACAAACTAGAAACTTCTCTACAGCATGGAGGGGTTTGAACCAAAATCCAATGTCAAATGCTAATTTTAATCATAGCATCAAAACTGAAACCAAGTGTTAAAATTCCGGACTTAGCCATTTGCTTGAGGGGTCAAGTGAGCGCATACAAAAGAAGTTGGGGGCTGCCCCAAACCGAACCAGCCAGCACAAGCCTTCCAATTTTTCCCCAAGCTGCACCTTCTCCAGCCCAAACCGAACAGCATTTTTCCTGGAGTTCTTCCCCCAAGCAGCCCTCCAGCTCTTCCCTGTCCAGGCGCAGCTCTCCAGCCCTCCCCAAGCCGAAGCTCCTTCCTGCTGGTCCCCTGGTGGCGCCTCCAAAGCTGCAGCACCTTCCCCAAGCCGGCCCCCTCTTCCTCCTCCACTCCATGAGGTAAGGCTCCCTAGGGTTTAGGTTTTGATGGGTTATTTCCTGGTCTTGGGTGCTGCCATGATGTATTGGGGGCTTAGATGAGTGGAGAATCAAGGTTTGAATGGGGAATAACCAATCTAGGGTTTGGAGCAAGTTCTGAATTTTCGAGCAGAATTTTTAGCTACTGCTTCGGGCTGATTTGAGAAAATTCTGAGCATCTCCTGCTAGGTTGGCTGTAGAGAAAGTTGTGGGTAATCAAATTATCTTTCATTTCCAACTGGAATCACCTCATTTCGTTAATCCAGCTGAAAGTTATGTCTATTTTAGTGCTTGCTGCTCTGAAAATGCTGAAGATTTCGGGTAGAAACTTGAGCTGTGAATAAGAATTAGTTAGAGGCCGAATTAGAAATTAATTTTGCCTGTGAAGTTTTAGGAAATTTCTTGTAGATTGTGAAAATATCATCCTTTACTCAATTCTACTAAGTATAGCAATTTATATGTTGAATTTTGTGCATGCTGTCTGAAACTTTGAAAAATACTGAACTCTGAAAACTGCCCTCTGTTGCTGGCTGAACTGGGAGTTACCTGGGCAGAATCTGAGTGATTGGCCGAAGCTAATTTGTAGGTCTATGTCTTATGGTCGTGTAGGCTCTGAGTTTGCTCAATTTGGCTAAGTGATCAAAAAGTTATGGTCAATTGTATACATGCTGTCCTGAAACCGGTGTTTCTGAAAATTCAGACTTTGGGACTAAAGTTCAGAGTTGAATTGCAAACTTTAAAATTTGTTTTCTGATTTTTTGATGCATGGTAGAGTTAGATCACCCTCGTGTGGTCTTTTCGAGTCCAAGAAGTCATTTTTGGGGTTAGCCAAATAAAAGTTATACTTATTTAGAGGAATGTGCTTGTTATTTTCAGATTTGTGCTATAGAATAGAAATAGAGAGTAGCATTGTAGTTTTGTTCTTAAATTGAAATGAATGCTTGCACTTTTGGATTGGTCATGAGGATGCATTTAGTATCTCATCTCATATGCATTGCATGCATCTCATTTTCTTTTCCATACATTGTGATCGTGTAGAGAACGAACCCGCAGTGGTTAACGCGGCGGTGACCGAGGGAGTTACCGGAGAGCCAACCATTATTGAAAATCCAGCGGAAGCTCAAGGCAAGCACCTAAGCATGTTTATCCTTATGTATCGTTATTTTTGAGAATAATGTGATTAATTGAAATGTTAAGTATTGCATTAGGAATTGCCATGTGGGATAGGAATAGATCCTATTTGCTGCACGTACACCCCTTGTATTCGTCGAATATCTCCTTTTGAGCTAGACTATAGGTATTAATGAGTCCGTGCTTAGAATGCTTAGATGTCGGGGTTGGGCCAAGTGACGGAGGGTTCTGTCACTTGCGGTTGTTATCATTACACACATACTACATTATGTCGGACTGGAATTGGGAAAGGTTTTGGAAAGAAATGAATTGTGGACCGGGCGGGGAGTTGGTTCATTTGGGTACGGAGACTCAAATGTGTAGCCCCGTCTGTGTCAGTTAAGGACCGATCCGTAAGTGGAATAAGATTGAGCACACCCGGTTGGTCGCATGCCCGATTATGGTGCGGTAAGCCACTCTTTCTCTCATATGGAATCGATGGACCGTAACTTCCCGTGGTTGGGCGTGGTTGAGGCGAGGCTTAGGCCGACTCTCGGCGCCAAGCCGGGCTTAGGGCGGCTCGAGGGGTGCTAGGTTTTCGGACGCAGGAGGACGCTTCAGCGATTGGGTATGATTGGGAGGGGTTGACGCTAGGCCCTTGTGGTAAGTGTCGTGCGATCAATGCTTCCTGCAGGTTAATTAAGCGATTCAATTGCAGCGCTCTCGGATATGAGCACGCTTGGTCCGAACTTCTTCTGCGTAGTAAACAACTTGAACTTGTGGTTCGCCGTTGGGCTTGAGCTAAATTTTGATATGAGATGACTTGCTTTACATTACATTAATTACAATATCATGCTAGAGGTAGGTGCTTTTACGACTGCTAATTATATTGAGAAAAACTTGAGTAGATGACTAAAATTGAAACAAAGTTAAGCATTTCCGCACTTTTAACCTAAGCCTGTTTACCTTGCTACCGCTAAATGCATCTCCTTTGGAGTCGGTCATATATGGACCCGGGTAAGTCTTATGCAGTACCTTCGTACTCATGCTTCGCTTTGTGGTTTTCAGTGAGGATCGGTGGGCGGATGCGAGTTCGCCCTATCGCCTCTCGGTGACCCAAGGGCACCGAGTAGAGGCTTAGCGCGACATCGCACACGCCCGGAAGTGTTCAGGGGCAGAACACTTCCGGAGAAGTTGTATTTTGCTAATGTGTTGCGATTGGATTCATTTTGTTGTATAGATAGCCTTTTAAATTGTGTTTCGTCGTTGTTTAAGTCTTTGTCGATGTCTCGTGGATGGCTTCTAATTGTGATCGTCATCTTTGTTGTGGTTGTTGCATTACTTTTGGATATATATATCTCCGAAACGTGTTTTCTTGTCTCGCTGAGTGGATGTCCATAGGTTCTAGGAGGGTCATGCCGAAATTTTCCAGATTTTGGAGTCTTGGTCAAATTCATAGTTCTGGTGTGGTTTAGAGTCTTGGAGTTGTTGCTAAGTGGGGTTTGGTGGTTGTCGGGTTTGTCTTTGTGCCGGGTGTTTCCGCGTGCGTGTTTGGTTGCTTGGTTTCGAGTTCGTTGCCCCCTTTATGCAAATTGAATTGATATCGCATTGGAAACCGGTATCTTGGGCGATCTCGGCGAGTTCGGTCGCATATACGGGGAATCTGGGACGGTTGTCGAGTTCATCGAATGGGCCGACGTTGTCTCTATTGGGCTTGGGTGTTAGCACTGCGAGCGCCACCGGCGATCCGTTGCTAACCTCCAATTCCGATGTGGACGACGGGACATTCGATAACCCGAGGACAGTCTGGGCGGCTCCTCTCATTTTGCCACATAGGATTTTAGCTGATGTAGATGAAAAAGAATAAGGAAAGATAGAGAGATCGTCTACAATGCAATAGTCGACGCCATCACAAAAATTGAAGAGCTATCGACGACGCAAATGGTGTTGTATTGAACCCATTGACAGAACGTATTCTCTAATGCATTTCCTCGATCCAATGTGCCCCCTCCTCATCTCTATCTAGAGTGTGAATAGCTTCCCTTCCGCGCGAAAGGGGGAAAACTTGCCACCTTTTACTCCTAGCATCGCGCCTAGATCTAGTGGATGTGCCTTGATGGCGTGCTACTGTGTTGCTTTGCCACCACCGCTAGTGGTAGTGATAGGATTACAACCAAACACTTCTACAGTGCATGGGATCCCTACAACCTATTCACCTCAAATAGTGCACATGGAGAAGGAGTTGGATCATGCTGCGGTGACTGAGTTCTCGTCCCCAACCTCAGATTCACAAAATTGGTATGATGTCATTTTCCTAATTTCCATTATGTGCATTAGCAAGATGATTCCGTAGTTGCTCCACACTAGCCTCCACCTTGCACCGTACCCTGCGCTCCAGCTTGCCACTGCATCACCGCCAGCACTGCCCTCACTTCCGCCCTCTCCTCCCTTGTCTCTGCATGTGGAGCCGTTGCCTCCACACACCACCACCAACTCCATTGGCCACAACACTAGTTGTAGGCACTGTGGCGAATGTAACATTCCAAAATTTGAGCCTTTTTAAAAATTTTGTGAAATAAAAATTCCTTTTTACCTCAAGCAAATCAAATTAAATCAAAATTTAAACTTGAAATGAGTTCAAAACAATTTAGTTGGGCTCTTAATGTTCAAAAGTATTTTTAGATTTTTTTGGAATTTTTCCTAATTTATTTGCTATTTATTTTGGCCTTTTCTAATTTTCTAGGAATTATTAAAAAAACATTTTCTTTATCTCTTCCCACACGGGCCATTTTTTCTTCTAGCCCATTTCCTTTTTCCTCCACCTAGCCCGACTCTTCCCCTCTGCCCAGCCTCCTTTCCCGGCAGCTTGGCCTGTCGCCACTCAAGTTGTCACCCCGCTTCCCTAGGCCCAGCTCTACTCAGCCTGGTCACCCTTGCCCTGCCACTGACCATTGTGCCCCACCTGTCAGTCGGACGACCTCCGTCTTCCGCATGAGCTCCACTATCACCCCAATCGCCCTGCAACGGTCGTCATGATTTCCATGGTCGTTCACACCGAATCCGGGCCAAGCTCCTTAGCTTCGATGCTTATTTAAGCTGTTGCCCTTTTCCCTGTCTTTTCCTGAGGTTTCCTACATGGTTTTGTCTCCCCGAGCCAAACCCTAGTCATTGATTTGCACCGCCGTGCCCTTGAGTTTTGTCAATGTAGATCTACACCGCTGGTGAGTTTGGCTGTGGTCGCTTGCACCATCATGCTCCCCATGATGCCCTCTCTCTTTTGCCCCCAAATCGAGCCAATTCTATCATGGTTTCGCCTCGACCTCATCGTCTTCTCCCACTCCGGTGGCCACACCGCCACTACGCCAGCGAGACCCCAAGCCGCTTCGCGTCCGCACTAATGCGTCGCTGCGTGGCACCACGCGTTTTCCACCTCGGTGCCACATCCGCTCTGTGTCACCTCAAGTCATGCTAGATAAGCACCGCCTTGGCTCCAGCACCCACACTGCCTCCTGTCGCGACATTAGCCATGTGGCGTGCAAGTTAGCGTGCCCTGCCATGTCATCTTTGGTCTCCTGAGTGGACACAGTCCACCGTGGACCGAGCTGCTGAAAAGTGGGCCTCACATGTCAGTTGGCTTTTCTTTGTTTTCCATAATTCCAAAAATTCCAAAAATCCCAGCCAATCACAGAGCGACATGTGTCGCTTTCTCTCTCCCTTTTTTATTTTCTCTATTTTTGACCTAAGCAAATTTCAAGAGCTCGTTCTCCTTAGTTCAGCTCCAATTCCACTTATTCAAATTTATAAATTTATTTAAATTCAAGATCTACCTTCCAGTATCATTCTTTTCAATTTTCAATTTTTTTATATTTTTTGTTTATTTGTTCTCTTTTCGCGTGTAGATGACGTTGTCGAAGCTCAACCAAATCAATAGTCTGAGGTAGAACCAGCAAGGGGCTGCTAAGGCAAGACTTCCTTGACCATGTTGATCCCAAAATTATAAAATACTTATGTTGTTTTAAATTATTGCATGCTTACTTTTACGCAATGTACTTTAAATTTAGTCTTAAGGTTTAGTTAAATTTCAAAATTGTTATGACCTTATTGTCATTGATCACAATGTACCTTTGTCACCCTTGATGACATTAGCTATTTTATTTGGTGATAACTAGTAAAGTAGCATGAGATGGTAGAATTGCTTAGTCCAGCTTAAACATTTCGATATTATGCCATTATAGGAATCATTTCATATAATGTTTAAACTCATTTGTAAAGTTGCGACAATTGGTATTTGTTGTGCCCCGAATCTGCAAATCCGACACTCAGGTATTCTCGTGACTAGTCCAGGATCGCTTAGTGCACACAAGCTATACAGGTTAAAGTACCACAACATACACAATGAATAACAAAAAAGTACTTCAATCATGTATATAAACGAGTTGTATTTAACTTATGGTCCTCATAATAGTTTGATACACGCAGGCTTACAATAATTAGAGTAAATAGAGTTCAACAATGGAAAAAATAAAAGTCGCGATGATCCATCTTTGGCCAAAGGCGTCTTGATGAGGCTTGCTCCCTAGTTAATCGGCTCTTCGATTTAACTCCTCCTCAGACGCAGCGTAGTCTCCTCTTCTCGTAAATTTTGTCCGCAAGGGTGAGTACACACCGTACTCAACAAGTTATGCATGTAATGCGCTTCTATTACTACATGCATGGCTTGTTACAAAGGAATGGTTCAACTGGTTGATTTGCATTGCATCAATATTTTGAACTATTATTAATTTAGATTGAAAGCATCAAAACCCTATAAATATATTATACTTCTCAAATTGTTTTTCACATAATTTTAGACACACATTCCCTAATCAACTTTCATCATTAACCCCGCACACTGACCTTCCACCCCATTTTATTTTCAAACACAACCCCTTGATCTGTAATCCCGAGCATTGTCCAAAGATCAGTGGACTCGGCTATTCAACAGCTTTTAACACTCTGCAGAGGTTGTACACTTTACCCACAAGATACTGTCGCTCACCACACAGGTGATTGATCGTAACAAAGCCTTTCAGAGACTTCTATCTCCACCTAGGAACCTCTCCGGGTTGCCTTCACTATCACTTCCCTCACTCAGAGCGGAAGTATAGGACCGACAAACACCGTTGCACGGGTACCAAGCCGAAACACAGGCACGCTCCCCCATACAGTTACCCCCATGTAACTGCCACCCTGAGGTATCAAAGGTAAGATATTAGAATCCTACAAAACTAAGTCTTCCCATTCAGACATGTGGTTGTACGAGAGACTCAGGTCAAAGGCTTGCAAGGTAAGGTCCTTAACTGACCAAGGCAAGACATCCTTCTCTCAAATTTTGGCACACAACCCTCACAACACTCAACCCCCCAAATGCCACACAGGCCCACCTGGCACGAAGCCTCGGTCCACTTGCCCCAGTCTAAATCAACTTCCACCCCAAGTTACTTAACAGTGCAACACATGCCCGTAATCATCCTTCATGTAGAACCACACAGGTCTCTACATTCCAACATCATTACCAACAACATTCCACCTTTTATCAAAATGCATTCACTATCTCTTAGTCAATATTGCTTTTGTATTCGAAAAAACTATTCACGATATTTGCAAAGCTAAGCAACTATTCACGGTCTAGCCTCCCGTGTTGGCATGTCATTACAACCAACTAGTATTATCCACTCAGGTTATCAAAGGAATCATGGCATGCAATATTAATAACAAGGTGCATGATAATAACAATTAGGTTGATTAGCTAATTCACCCAAAATATTTAAATCCATTTTTAGTTGAATTAGCATGCATAGTTTGAAACAAAATATATTTTTAAAACTTAGGAGAAACATGGTCAAAGCACAACTTGCCTTCAAAAAGTTGCTGGTTCTGATCCGAAGCTAGGTCTTGCACTAGAAATTCCCCCTCAAAGCTCTCCGGCAAATCGAAATCAATATACACACAATAAATATAATTTACAGAGAGCAAAATCAACTCTAAAAATTCAATAAAATTCACCAATAAATAGACCTTGATTTTACAAATTTTTAGAAATTGAAATCACTCAAATCGGAGTTAAAACGCAAAAGTTATAGCCATTTGAAGTTTGAAAATAAATTAAAAAGAATAAACCGAATTTCTTTATTATTTTAATACGGAAAATTTGGAATTATGATGTCAGCACCGAATTAAATTTCACCAAATTATTTATCTAAAGGAAAATCGATTTATTGCGCAAGCATGATGTCACTGATGACGTCAGCATCCACGGTGCCATGTCTGACATGTGGGTCCCACTGATGATGTCAGCTGCTGACGTCAGCATGACACGTGGCACGATCTGGCCGTGACACATGGCGACGAATTATCAACCGAAGACTTGATCTAATCACGTCCGTTCGATTCAAAACGAACGGTTAAGATCTATGCAACGCTTCGGTTTTAGACCTAACACGTGGTCTCACCTCAGCCACCGGATCTAAATCAAACGGCTGGCGTTAAACCGAGTGACATCGACCGAGTCAAAGGCTGCGCTGACGCTTCGGTTCCCATGCGACACGCGGCACAATCTCGACCGCATGCTAGATTCAACGGCGGGATTTCAACGGTGCTAGGGTTTCTGTGCGACACGCGTCGACTCGGGACTTGCCCGACGCGCGGTGGAATCTGATCCATTCGTTCAAATTTCAACAGCTCGGATTGATTCTAATTTGTGCATCACTCTCAGCTACGTGGTTATCTCAGTGTGCGACTCGTGGTTGCATCTAGACCATCCACTATTGGATCCAACGACTAAGATTTACGCGACTTGAGCACACGTGGGCAATCCCGGCTTCGGGCACGTGGCGATATTCCAACCGCTAATCCACAGATCTACGACTACGATTACTTCAACGCTAAAACTACTCTAGATGATCTGGACCGTCCATCTAATCCTACCGCTGAGATATGATAATGGAGTTTACTGTTACCGTGACTACATGGCGTAATTTAAACTATGCGATCTAGATCCAACGTCTAACAGCGGAGTAGTCACAACGTCATCCGATTCAGCGGTGATATATTAGACTACTACAGTGTTGTACAAAACATAATTGAGTATACCTTTGGGGGTGCCAAAGAACTGAAGGTTGTGTTTTTTGATTGCCATTGGTTCGATCCACACAACGCACACATGTCGATGACTTTGGGATGGTGGAGGTGAAGCACGTCATGGCTTTTAGGGCCACATCAATAACATTGTGCTTTCACATCGTGTTCAGCAGTGTACTACCTGAGCTATCCTCACCGTAGCTTGAAGGCTGGGTGGGTTGTATTTAAAGTTAACCCTGAAGTATATCCTCCTAGGGATGTTTCAGTATGTGGAAAGCAACGAGAAGATGATGTGGGTGATGTATATCAAGAAGAAGCTATGGGGGATTCTTTCCTTGTCTCCGACGGGGCAGGACTCAATCAATTACCTACCAATGGCACAGACGTAATAACAGATGAACCAGGCCCTTCACGAAAATGCCCTGAAAAGTCAGTAAGGATTGCACGTCTTCAAGCACGTCTCAATGAAATACGAGTCACAGAAGCAGATTTCGACGCCGACGACTTTTGATATGTATATTTTGTAAGATTATTGTTGTCTCCTTCATTTTTTACAAGTTATTGTTGTCTCATTCATTTTTGCAAGTCATTGAAAATTATTTGTAAACCTGTATACTAACTCTTGTCAAATTTGAATAGATGAGTATGTTCAGGCATCAGGTTGACAAGCTTAAAGGCAAGTTCAGCGGGTCATCCTCCAGAAGGTCGAAGAGCAGGGTTCGATGCTCAGACTCGACGGGCCAGCCGCATATATTTGCCGGGCCAAGGCAGATTAGATTAGGCAGGAGAAGCTCCAGAGGTGCTTCGATGAGCAGGCACGAGAACAGGCGCGGGAGCAGCCATAGGAGGACGAGGGGCAGGTGGGATGTGAGGATGAGGACATGGGCGAGCCAGACGACGAGGAGGTCGTTGGGGGTGGTCGCGGTGGGACGACAGATACAGATGCAGACGCCGAGGCCGAGGCAGCGGCAGATGCAGAGTTGGCGGCGACCTTAGAGCCAGTTGAAGAGGTCGGGTCTTCTTCGGGTACCATCAGGTATATGCGTAGTATTGGATTATCATTTAATGTCCATATTTACATTGTAATGTCTATGAACTAATGATTTACATTTTAGGTTTCGTAAAACCATCTCAGTTCGTCCGAGATGCAACCCGGTCGATAGGAGGTTGATAGAGCTACACGGGAGCAGGTAACAGTTATATCTTTCATGTCTTTTCTTTTAGCATGAGCTAAGTGACAACTTATTGTTTTGATGCATCTTTGTCTAGTATTTTATTGTAGGCACTGGAAAGAGCTGGGTTGGACTGGGACATGCCACATTACAAAGGTTAACACCGTGCTGGGAGCCCTTGGCCGCTACTACTACCCTGGCTTGGTTGAGTCAGGCGGGGATAGATTCGTGGCCCACAACTGGAAACACTGGGCGTTGAAGGAGAACGTGGAAGGAGGCGAAGACAACCAAACATGTTAGGGCGCAGTGTGGGCTGGCCTCTGGGTGAGTTTGCGTTATGTATTTACTCTATTTGAATATTGCATTAAATGTAAATACAATTTGACAATGTGTGATTATATGCAGGAGAGGTTCCGGCTTGAGAACGAAGACAATTACAACGTTTTGAAGAAGGCCAAAAGTGTCTTTAATAGGGCGGCACAAAAGGTTGTCGGAGATTCATTCAGCAATGCACGGATTCAAGCTGTCATCAATTTTTACAAAAGGGTGAAGAAGGTGAACATGAGAAGAGGACTAGAGGCGAGGAGGATATACCTGACAGAACAAGAGTATCTCCAGAGCTCGGTCGATTGAATAATGAAGGACATGGAGGCTTGGAGGTGGATGTGCCGGATCAAGGCCAAAGGATTTTCAAGAAAAATCAAATAGAAATCGAGGAACATAAGAAGTAGATTGGGGAAGCACAAGTACAAATGAGCGGACACATTGGCCTAGAGCAACGCATGGTAAGTATCGGTATTATAATTGTTAGTGAATTTGTCACTATGTTTCTAACTTTGCATCAGAGAGGTGAAAGTGGAGTACTCCCACTTTTGTGAAAGTTTACATCCGGGGCACCAAGGCGAGGATCCACAGAACCCGGATGTTTTGTGCGACGACGGGGCTAGTGAGAGGATGGTAAGTATAAATGACACAATATGTTTTGTGCAAATTTACATTCGGGAGCACCAATATGATGTTTTGCAGGCGTCATATGCAGAACAAACGACACAACTTCATGGGCCAGAGTTTGATTGGAGGGTCGCGCCGGTCGATGTGGAAGCGTTTTACCACGATGGAGGGGGCCTAAAGCATGGGAGGTTCGTTAATAAAACTGATTTTAATTGTTTTCACTCTATGAATAAAAAAATGTTGCATGGTCACATTTCAGTATATATCGTTTGTAGGTGGGCCATGGGGGACGGAGTTGTGGACTGCAATCATCTTCCACGAGGCTCGGTTTCCTCACAGGGGAGTGCTCGCTCGTCGAGGTCCGCACGGGAAGCACAAGCGCAGGAGGAGGCTCGTGAAGCGCGAGAGGAGGCTCGTCAAGCGTGAGAAGAGTCTCGTTAAGCACGAGAGGAAGCTCGCAGAAACCGAGAAGACTCCGAATACATGAAAATGTATCTGCAGGTACAATCTCAACTTTGAACAAATCGCTCAATTGTACATTTGTGATTAAAATCTAACAAACAATCTATATGCAGCAACTGTCACAATCTCTTGGACCTAACATGCCAGTGTTTCGCCCTCCTGTTATACCCTAGGTAAAGATACTTGAGTTCATTACTCTCTAATTCACCTAGCTCATAAAATCACGTTTCTCACAAACTTGATTATTATGTCATAGGGCTCCCAGCCACCTCCTTTCTACATGTTTTCTCCGCACATGCAGCCACCACCACAAGGAGAAGCATCACAGGGTGCTCAGCCTCCCCCGACGTCCTTCATAAACCCTACTGGGATGCAGGCACCACCCCTAGGAGATGCATTGTCGTGCTCCGAATTTGCAAATCTGGACACTCTATGTATTCTGCACTAGTCCAGGATCGCGCTAGTGCACATAGACTAAACAGGGTTCAAGTATCACATCATACACAGCGGAATAACAAATAAGTACTTCAAACATGTATATAATCGAGTTGTACGACTTTATGGTCCCTTACAATAGTTTGCCACACAGGGCTTACAATAGTCAGAGTAACAAAGTTCAACAGCGGAAATATAAAAGTCGTGATGTTCCATCCTTGGCAACAAGCGTCTTGACAGAGGCTTGCTCCCTAGTTCCCTGGCTCTTCGACATAATTCTCTTCATATGCTGGTGTAGTCTCTTCCTCTGGTAAATTTTGTCCGCAAGGGTGAGTACACACCGTACTCAACAAGTCATGCACATAATGCAATTCTATTACTACATGCATGGCTTGTTACAAAGGATTGGTTCAACTGGTTGATTTGCAGTGCATCAATATTTTGAACTTATTATTATTAATTTAAATTGAAAGCATCAAAATCCTATAAATATACTATACTTCTCAAATTGTTTTTCACACAATTTCAAACACACAGTCCTTAATTAACTTTCATTGTTAACCCTGGCACACAGCCTTCAACCCCATTTTATTTTGAAAACTCTACCCCTTGACTGTAATCCCAGAGCATTGTCCAGTACCGTGGACTCGGCTATTCGAACAGTTTTGACACTCTGCAGAGGTTGTACACTTTACCAACAAGATACAGTCGCACACGACAAAGGCGATTAACCGTAACAAAGCTTTTCAAATATTTCTATCTTAGCCTAAGAACCTCTCTGTGTTGCCTTCACTATCACTTCCCTCACTCAGAGCCGAAGTATAGGACCGACAAACACCGTTGGATAGGGTACCAAGTCGAACCACAAGCATGCTCCCCCGTACAGTTACCCCGTGTAACTGCCACCCCGAGGTATCAAAGATAAGACATCAGAATCCTACTAAACTAGGTCTTCCCATTCAGACATGTGGTTGTACGAGAGACTCAGGTCAAAGGCTTGCAAGGTAAGGTTCTTAACTGACCAAGGCAAGACATCCTTCTCTCAAATTTTGGCACACAACCCTCACAACACTCAACCCACCCCCAGTTGCCACACAGCTAGGGGTGGAATCGAGCCGAGTCGAGCCGAGCTCGGCTCGGCTCGACCGAGCTCGTCAGTTTGCGAGCCGAGCCGAGTTCGGCTCATTGTCTTTGTCGAGCTGAAAACCGAGCTCGACTCAGGCTCGGTCGAGCCTCGAGCCGAGCCGAGCCGGCTCGTGAGCCGCCTGGCATGTGGGCCCGCCTCATTGCGTCAACTTTCAAGTATGTTCATTGTATGTTCCTTGTTCAATATGACTGTATGAATGCCAAGCCGATTGAATGTTTGTGGGATGTGGCTAATTTTGTATTAAAATTAAGCCTCATGTAATTTGGATAATCAATTAATGAATAGTGATTAGTGAAAGTGATTCTGAATATCTGAATTTTACCGAGCCTAACGAGCCAACGAGCCGCTCACGAGCCGGCTCGGGCTCGGCTCATTGTAGCACCGAGCCAGACGGTAGGCTCGGGCTCGGCTCGTTGATGCACCGAGCCGCACCGAGCCGAGCCGAGCCGCGAGCCTCGAGCTATTTTTCCACCCCTACACACAGCCCACCTGGCACAAAGCCTCGGTCCACTTGCCCCAGTCCAAATCAATTTCCATCCCATGTAGTTTAACGGTGCAACACATGCCCGTAATCATCCTTCACGTAGAACCACACAGGTCTCTACATTCCAATATCATTACCAACACATTCCACCTTTTATCAAAATGCATTCACTATTTCTTTAGTCAATATTGCTTTTGTAATCCAAACAGAATTGTTCACGTTATAAGCATGGCTAAGCAAGTATTCACGGTCTAGCCTCCCGTGTTGGCACAATATTATCAACCAACTAATATTACTAAACTTAGGTTATCAAAGGAATCATGGCATATGAATAATAATAACAAGGTGACAATAAGAATTAGGTTGATTAACTAATTCACCCAAAATATTTAAATCCATTTTTAGTTGAATTAGTATGCATAGTTTGAAACAAAATACATTTTCAAAGTTTAGGAGCAACATGGCCAAAGCATAACTTGCCTTCAAAGAGTTGCTGATCTTGATCCGGGGCTTGATCTTGTTCTGGAAATCCTCCCTCGAAACCCTCCAGCAGATCAACGTCTACTCGCAATCAACATACACATAATAAATATAATTTATAGAGAACTATATCAACTCTAAAAATTCCAAAAAATTCACCAATAAATAGATCTTGATTTTATAAATTTTTAGAAATTGAAATCACTCAAATCGGAGTTAAAACGCAAAAGTTATAGCCTTTTGAAGTTTAAAAATAAATCAAAAAGAATAAACCGAATTTCTTTATTTATTTTTATACGGAAAATCGGGATTATGACGTCAGCACCGAGTTATATTTTCATCGAATTATTTTTCTAAAGAAAATCAATTTATTGCGCAAGCATGACGTCATCATGAACAATACTCTCACTGACACGTGGACCCCACTGCTGACGTCATTGATGACGTCACTGATGACATCAACATGACTTAGCACTACGACTGACATGTGGGTCCCACTGATGACGTCACTGCTAACATCAGCACGACACGTGGCATGATCTGATCGTGACACGTGTTGGCACATTATCAACCGAGAGATTGATCTAATCTCGACCGTCCGATTCAAAATGTACGGGCGAGATCTAAACGACGTTTCGGTTTTTATCTAACACATGTCTTGATCTGAACCGTGCGATGAAATCAATGGCCGAGATTGCACCGACACTTCAGCACGCTTGACCCAGTCATCGTGCGTCAAGATTAGTGCCGGAACACGTGGCACAATCTCGTTGCAACACGTGGTGACGAACTATCAACCGAGAGCTCAATCCGATCTCAGCTGTCCGATTTAAAATGGACAGCTGGATCCAACCCGACGCTTCGGTTCGGTTACTCCGGAGTCGACACGTGGCATCATCTCGACTCTCAGATCAAGATCGAATGGCGGGCATTAAACTGGCGACGTCAACAGTCAGCGTCAACGCTGGCGCCTCGGTTCCCGTGTGACACACGTTGGCATGGATCTGGTCCGGCGCGCGGTGCAATCCAAACCACCCATTCAAAATCCGACAGCTAAGATCTAGCATAGTTTTGAGCACACGTGGGCGATCCTGATCTAGGCACGTGGCCATATCCTATCCCTACGTTCACAGATCTATGGTCAATATTGAATCAATCCTACGCTACCCATACAGATCTAACGGCTACGATTAAAGACACTACGTGGCTACACCAGAATCACATGATCAAGATCTAACGGTGGATAAATGAAGATGGGGTTTACTATTATCATCGCTACGTGGCTCAATCTAAACCATACACTAATGATCTAACGGCTAAGATTATATCAAAGCAAAACTACTTCAATTAATCTAGACCGTTCATCTACAGATCTATGTCTAAGAGATGAAGATGAGACTCACTGTTTGAAGGGAGACGTGGCATAATCTGGATCGTTGCTTGAAGTCTGAACGGTCGTCAAAGCTTGGCTCGGCGGTGATGTCGCGGCGAGAAGAGGTGGCCGGAGTTGGGGAAGACGATGTCAGCGACGGCGTTCCGGTGCGGCTCTAGTGACAAGGGTTGGCTCCACGGGTGTGGCTCGACGCGAGGGTTACTCCGGTGGTCACGACGACGGCAGAGAGTGACCGACGGTGACGCAAACAACGGCGGAGCGGCAACGGAACTACGACGAGCAACTACGGCTAACACTACTACAAATGAGGCTTATATCGACGACGATCACGCATTTATTTTGAAAACCGCTCGTAATATGGAACATCACGAGCGGTTATGTACTCAAATCGTCGGTGCGGATATCACGAGACGGTTTTATATTATAGCCGCTCGTGATGCAAAAATATCACGAGACGGTTTCTAAATATAACCGTCTATGATGGCTACAAGATACTCATTACGCATAGCCAAGTAAAACCGTATGTGATGTCACAGACGGTTATGTAAAACAACCGTCTGTAATATCTACAGTAGTCATTACAGACGGTTATATTTAGAAACCGTCGTATATTTTGCATCACGATTTACTGTAATATAAAACCGTCTGTGATAAAACCATCTCTCAGTAAAACAGAGCCTCGATCCATCCACTTCGTTTATAGGGTTTCGGTTTCTATCCTAAGTGGCGGCTGTGGAAGTGAGGCGATTTTTTGAAAGAAAACTATTGATTTCGAAGGGTGATAGTAGATTCATTTGATTTTGGTAATCTAAGGTTAGTAATGAGTTCTCTAATTGCATGCATCCAATTCAATATCTAGGTTGGTTAGGAGAGAATTAATTTAAAGATTGTTTGATTAGATCTAGCTTAATTGTAGCTGGATCCATATGTTGTTTGTGATATTTGGTTAGTAATGTGTTTTAATTGCATTATATTCAACATCTATCTTGATAAGGAAGGAATTTGATGATTTTTTTAGATCTAGCTTGTAGAACCATGTGTTGGTTGTTTGATCTATAAGGTTAACTAGTAATGGTTCTATTTGCATAATATAATATTCGATCATGATGTAGCTAGCTAGCTTGTTAAGAATAGAATTTAAAGATTGTTTAGATCTAGCTTATGGATCAATTCAAGTCTTTTGGTGATCTAAGGTTAGTAATGGGTTCTAATTTCATTATTATATTGAAGATTAATTTGAATTGTGTTAATTATTTCTTTGTGATGTAATTAAGGTATGTAATTGCATAATTAGTTTAAGAATGTGTGCATACACACTACACCTGGTGCACTTAATATTTAACACTAAGTGTTACATGTGTAGCGAGATGGATCGAAAAAGTGGATGTACGCCGAGAACCGCATAAGTGTTGAGTACCTTAATGGCATCTCCACTTTCAAAAGAGCCGCAGAGGAGGATATGTTTAATAAGGGGTGCAATTCATGTCATGTCCGGGCATTGATTAAAAAATCAAGATGTTTGAAACTCGGCAGATCGAAACACACTTGATTCAAGGGGTTTCAAAAGGGGCTATACATGTTGGACCAGTCATGGCGAAGAGCATAATATACAGGAAGCAGCAAGTAGTGTTAATATCGTCGACGAAGTCAATGATATGTCGGATGATCATATCGATTGTGCTTCCGATGAGGACAGGTTGCACGATGACAATTTGGATCAGATGCTACGCGATGCAGAAGGAAACCTTGATGATAGAGAATATGGAAAGTTCCAGGGCTTAATGGAGGACTCAGAGAAACCTTTGTTCGCAGGGTGCAAGTTGAAATACACAAGGTTATCATCCGTGCTTGAACTACTCAAATTGAAGGGAAGCAACGGTTGGTCCGACAAGAGTTTCACAGCGCTGTTACGTCTATTGGCGGACATGCTTCCAGAGGGAAACGAGTTGCCGACAATCACCTACAAAGCCAAGAAGGTTCGTTGTCCCTTGGGAATAGAAGTAGAAAGAATACATGCATGTCCAAACGACTATATCCTATACCGCAAAGAGTACACAAACTTGCATATATGTCCGATGTGCAACGCATCCCGGTACAAGCGTAAGAGTCATTCAGATGATGATGGCGAGAGCATTGAGGTGGAAAAAGGTCCTCCTGCTAAGGTGGCATGGTATCTGCCTGTAATTCCCGCTTGAAGCGTTTGTTTGTGAACCCAAAGGAGGCAAAAGCTGCTATGCTGGCACTTTGAGGAGCGTAAGAATGATGGAATGCTAAGGCACCTGCTGATTCCATCCAAAGGAGAAACATCGACAGGAGCTTTCAAGAATTCGGTCGGATCCGAGAAATATAAGGTTTGGATTGAGTACAGATGGAATGAATCCTTTCGGTAACATGAGCGTAGGCATAGCCTTGGCCCGTAAATCTGATCTACAACCTTCCTCCTTGGTTGTGTATGAAGCGGAAGTACATTTTGTTGTCTCAGGCTTATCCAAGGACCAAAACAACACAGGAACGATATTGATGTGTACCTAGCTCCATTGGTGGAAGATCTAAAAACACTTGTGGGTTATCGGGTACACGTATGGGATGCGATAAACGAGAGAACTTTACTTTGTAATCGCTTGTTGTTGTTCGCACCATAAATGATTACCCGCCCTTGCTAACTCTGTCGTGCCGTAGTACAAAAGGAACCAAAGCCCGCACTCACCGCTTAGATGATACCGAGAGTTTATGGTGAATCACTCCGTAAACTGTACATGCGCCATCGTGAGGTTCCTTCTGAGGAATCACCCATATCGCAAGATGAAGCAACTTTTCGACGGAAGGAACGAAAATGGTTCAGCTCCAAGGCGTTGAGCGAGAGAGATGTTCATGACATTCTTAAGGATTTGGATGTTGCGATGGAAAGGGACGTGGAGTATATGGACCCGTGTATCGTGCATGGCAGTCGTGAGGACCACCCAAGGGGATAGGCCAAGCCGATCGCATGAAGATGGGTATTGCCGGGACCCGAATTTGCAAATCCGACCCTCGTGTTTCAAAGACTAGTCCAGATCACGCTAGTGCACACAGCCTCAACATCGGTACATATCACGTATATATCCAACTAAATAGTAGAGTACTTTTCTTAAATGTATAAAAGAATGGTTGATCGACCTTATGGTCGAGTTCAACGATACTCGCAAGCTTAAAACTTATTAAAATATTCAAAAGCAATGAAATAAAATAAACTCGTGGCGCCAACCAATTTGCCACAGTAACCGATCGGGCTCGCTCCCTAGTTCGCTTCGGCTCCTCTCGATACTCCTCCTCCCGAAAGCAGAGTTGCTTCTTCTTCAACCGAAGTTGTGTTGTTGTGGGGTGAGTACTTTGAGCACTCAAGAAGTCATGCATGTAATGCAAATCTAATATTCTACATGCATGGCTTAGTACAAAGGATAGGCTATGGTTCATGAGCGTACAACATTCAAGATAAACAAGAATAGATTGCAAAGCAAGAAAACAAGAGTAGGAATAATAACTTTCACAAACATTTCAATCGTAAATCATTTTTCCATCCTAAGTCAAGTTCATCATTACCAACCCAAGCATTTTTCCATCAACAATTCATTTTCATAAAAATCTAACCCTTGATCAGAATCACCGAAGCGATGCTCAATACCGTGAGCACGGCTATTCAATAGGTTGTACACTCTGCAGAGGTTATACACTTTACCCACAAGATACGGTCAAATACCACCAAGGCAAATAACTGTGAACGAAGCCTTTCCAAAGTTCCATCTAAACCCAATCTTTGCGCTAAGGTTTCAACACGGAGGACTGGTTACACACCTGTGGCCCCCTCTTGCGCCATGTGAGTTCTCATTCCGCTTCTCCTGCCTCACACCACCACGACAAGACCAAAGAATAGATTTCCCGGTTTACTCAATTAAGCCCGGTCCCATTACGGAGCTTGTGGCTGTATGAGAGACTCGATTCAAATGCTCGCAAGGTTAAGTCCTTAGTTGACCGAGGCAAGTCTAACCAAAATGACCTTAAACATCCAAAACCAATAAAACCAAATGCGCCGCCGATTGCCACTCTTGGCCCACCGTAAACAATCTTGCCACATGCCTCGGCCTAAATCATTTTCCCACCCCCGGTTCTTTACCATTGCACCACGTGCCATCATCAACTCAATAACACATGTCTTATTCACAAATCATGTTCCATATCTCATTAGGTCAATATTTACTTTGGTATTCCAAAATCATAAAATGTCCACGTGGCCGGGCTAAGCATACTACTTCGGTCTACTCAACCCATGTTGGCAAATTATTAATGTCCAACTATTAGTCCATAACCTAGGGTGACAAATGATTCATGGCATACAATTATATACGACAAGGTGGCATACAAAGAACTAGGCATTTAACTAATCCCAAAACTTATTCAAAGTCATTTCTATCAAATTAGCATGCAATAGTTTAAATCAAAGTAATTTGCTCTAATAGGTTCAACATGATCAAACACAACTTGCCTTCAAAAAGTGCTGGTTCCGGTTCCTGAACTTGCTCTCGGTCGAACTTCTCCTCGAAACCTTCGGCACTTCAACGCCTACGCAGAACGCAAATAAATAGCAATAAATAAATAAAATAGAGAGCAACTCAAGCCTAAAATTCAAATAAAATTCATAAACAGAAAGAGCTTGATTTTACAAATTTATAGAAATTGGAATCACTCAAATCGGAGTTAAAAGCATAAAAGTTATAAGCATTTGAAGTTTCAAAATTCATTTAGAATCAATAAACCGAATTAAATAAATATTTTCTTTTTCGAAAATTAATTATTGCGTCATCTCGTGACACGTGTCGCCACCGAGAGTGACACGTGGCCTTTTGCCGACGCCATACTGACAAGCTCCCGTCCGACGCCAAGATGACGTCATCATTGACTCATCGACAGTGGGACCCACGTGCGACGCCAAGATGACGTCGGGCCGGTGACGCCACACGCCACAAAGCGCGGCGGCCGACAAGTGGGCCCGTGTTGTCGGCGTCTCGGTGAATAGTGCACTGTGTAACCGACGCAGGGTCCGGGTCGCGACATCGGTGCGAATGAGGCACATGCGTGAGATCGACGTGTGGGTCCGCCTTTGTCCGCCACGGTCGCGCGGCTCGGTGTGCCGCGCGTCGTGGCGTGATTGGCTATGGTGCGGTGCGATCCGAGCCGTTGAATCTAGATCTAACGGATGAGGTTGGAAGATGAGATTCTTGCTCAAGGGCGACGTGGCAAGATCGGGTCGTTGATGCGTGATCGGATGGTCGACGGAGCTCGGGCGGCGGCGATGGTGCGCGGGTGGCCTTTCGACGGAGGGGAAGATGACGATGTTCAAGGGCGCCCGCGTGTCTCCGATCGAATGGGTTACCTCCTTGCGCGCCTCTACAGAACTCGGGAAGACCTTCAAAGGCGATGGGCGGCTTCACCGGCGTCGAAAACGAAGAAAACCAGCGGCGGCCACGATTCGAAGAACTACGGCGAGTAACTCGCGAGGATTGGCGGCGGCTCGGGCACGAAAAGCTAGGGCATAATGTGCGCAAGGAAAAGGAGAAGCGGCGGCGGGTCAGCCTTAAATACGGCCTCGATGTCCGAGTTTTTCGCGAACCCTAACGGACTTGGGTGGCGGCGCATGTGCAAGATCCGATCCGGACTCGGCGAAGACAAGCAATCCCAAATTGGCCCACGTGTCGTGATCCAACGATCGCACAGAACGCTAACGCGGACGATCGCAACCGTCGGATTGAGATCACACGGTTGGCGGGATTAGGGTTTCGGCGAGATGGGCCGACGAGATTCGCCCAATACTATTCATTGGAGTTTTAATTTTTTCGATTAAAAATAATTCCCGAAAATAAAATAATTCATTTGGGACTTTAAAAATACTAGAAAAATTTCGAAAAATTCCCAAAAATATTTTAAGACATTTGTGACTCAAGTAAAATATTTTAGCAAAATTTTATTTTAACTTTTCTATTATTTAATTAATTTGTTAAATGGTTTAATTCAAATAAACCCAAATAATTCCAAATAAATCCAAATAAATTCCAGAAATTCTCAAAAATTCAAAATACCATTTAAATGCAAGAAAAGCAAAAATTGGGGTGTTACAGGTATTGCCCAAGAGGCAGGTTGCCATGCGCAGCAAGAAAACCCAGAAGATAGAAACCGACCCTGCTTAGGGAGGATACAATTGTAATCCTATCCGTTATCATATTAAACGGATTAGGAAAGAGATATAATCTCCACCTTGTAACCGATTAGGACTCTCCTTTGTAACCGCCCTCCTCCGCTATATAAAGGGGGGTAGGGGAGAAGGAGAGAGAACAAGACAGAACATCTCATCGGCAATCAGCTAGCCACATATAATTCCAAAGCACAGGACTAGGGTATTATCTCCACCGTGAGAGCCCGAACTCAGATACATCGGGTGTTCTTGTGCTACCATTGAGCTCCGATCCAATAGCTTAGCCCCTTTTCATTATTGCCGACGACAAGCGTCGGCGGTTGGCGCCGCCAGTAGGGTCATGCTTAAGATCAATCTCGGCGAGCTTGATGGCAATCTTCGACTAAGTCTAGCTTTTTCTCGTGTTGTGATGGCCGTTTTTTCATCTTGACTAGGGCTTTTTGGTCATGCATCGAACTCTCGCGCCGCTTTTTTGTTTTTCTCGGCGATCGAAGTTTCTTGCGGTGGCACGGAGATTTCTAGCGTTAGAAGTTTTCTCTCCTACGACAAGAAGCTTCCATGCACACGTGACGCCCCACGTGTGATTCCGGTGGCTAGAATTTTGTTTTTCTTTCGGCGACCTGGCGTGGCGTGGATTGCATGCAAAATATCCGGAGCTCTGGCGGCATGTCCCAAAAGCAAGATGACGTGGACGAGCTACTCCGGCGTGAAGAAATTCCGCCTCAAGTACTCCGACTACTGGCGGGGGAGGCTAGCAGGGCGCACGATCTCGGGCTTGCCACGAGAGATGCAAGAAATCAAGGCCAGCACACGCCGGTTCTCGGGCCTGCCATATATGCTCTCGCGGAGAAGTCCTGCGTGCGCGAGCTTTCACTAGGCGGGGCCACCTCGAGGAGTTTTCACCAGGTGTCCGTCTCGGGCTCGGCCATCCGACCACTCGGAACCAGGCCAAGATTAGACGGCGAGCTAACAGCTAAGTCTTTCTAATATTTAAATTATGCATTTAAATATGCAGCTTAATTTTTTATATATATATCCGAGTGGTTTAAAAATTATTGGATCACTCGGGTAATTTTTGCAAAAGATACTACTTAAATTTCTTCCCGATTATTGTTTCAGGAAATTATTTTGGTGTCGGTATTAAGCCTGACACATATAATGCATGGAGGCAATAAACTGGCGCCTCCGATCGATTCGCCGACATTTACGGAACTCGAGGCATGTCGCTCGACCCTCCGACCGCTTTTGTTGGGTTGCTACAACAACTCAGAGCTTCGTACTCGGCTAGTGATGTGTTTCCACTAATCAAGCAACTCAAGCCTCTATTAGGACTAAGTCGGCCAAGAGCCACGCCTGCGCCCCGAGCGCCAACTTTGGCACGGCCACGAGCCACGCCGCGCTGCGAAGCGCCAACTTCGCGGCCACGAAGCCACGCGCGCCATTTAGCGCCATACTGCTGCGGCCACGAGCCACGCTGCGCCGAAGCGCCAACTTCGCACGGCCACGAGCCACGCTGCGCCATTTAGCGCCATACCGCAGCGGCCACGAAGCCACGCCGCGCCTTCGAAGCGCCAACCGGCTGCGGCCACGAGCCTACGCTGCGCCCGAAGCGCCAATTCGCGCGGCTAAGAGCCTACGCTGCGCTTCGAAGCGCCAATTCGACGGCCACGAGCCACGCCTACGCCCGAAGCGCCAACCGCACGGCCACGAAGCGGCGCTGCGCCATTTAGCGCCATATTGCAAGACGCCACGAGCCACGCTGCGCCCGGCGCCAATCTTCCGCGGCCACGAGCCTACGCTGCGCCCGAAGCGCCACCTTGGCTCGGCGCAAGCCTATACTGCGCCATTGAGCAAGGGCGACACGATCGTCAACAACACACGAGCATAAAGCGGCTAAGTCCTTTGTTTACTCAAATTATGTCATTATAAAATTATTGGCTTTCTTGACTTGCTACTTAGTTGATCCTCAACTAAGCAGTAAGTCGGGGGCTACACCTAATAGTGTTGCGCATGCGCAACACTCTTTGGGTCGTTTATTGTTTCCTACATTAAGAAATAATGTTCGTTTGCGACTTTCCTCTTGACTTGCTACTTAGTTGATTCTCAACTAAGCAGTAAGTCGGAGGCTACACCTAATAGTGTGCGCATGCGCACATCTATTTCTGAGTTGTATTTTTCTTCCTTTACTTAACGATTGCAAATGAATCCGAAAGTCGTCGATTCCGAAGTTGTGAAGCTCGACCCCATGAACGGCGAACTTTAGTCACCCAAAATGCGTGCACAGGAAAGAGGGCCATGAGTCGACTCCGGACGCCGGGGCTATATTTGTCGGGCGAGTGCTTAAACAAAAAAAGTCAAACCACTCGGATGAATTCAAAATCAATAAGGAAAAGGAGTAAAAACTCTAAAATTATACATAAACCGATCGGACACCACATCCAAGTGAATGGTTTTACATTGCCTAAGTTCGCATATACATGATTTCAGGGCTACTACATCAACAACCATGCGACGAATGAATTTAAAGGCGCGCTGAATTTCGCTTTGAGCGGAAAAGCGTTTTGACTTACGTATATCGTTTGGAATACGGTATACCCCATGAGGAGCCACCAAGCTATGCGCCGCGATGGATATAATTCAACGCGTGGAGCTCTATTGAGTCCTTCACGATCTCTTTGCCTACAATGGGCACTTTCGGTGGAAAGGAAAACAAGTCGAAACTACATCAAGCTGGAAGCACTTCGGCATGAAGCTTGACTCGGTTGAGCTGCGACCAGAAGGCGGCAATTCGATCGCAAAGCACTGGGGCTCTTGTGGAGTATATGGACCGGGTATCTGCATGGCGGCCGTGAGGACCACCCAAGGGGTATAGGCCAAGCCGATTGCATGAAGATGGGTATTGCCCAAGAGGCAAAGTTGCCATCGCAAAGAAGGAAACCCGAAGATAGAAACCGACTCGCTTAGGAGGATACAATTGTAATCCTATCCGTTATCATATTAAGCGGATTAGGAAAGAGATATAATCTCCACCTTGTAACCGATTAGGACTCTCCTTTGTAACCGCCTCCTCCGCTATATAAAGGGGGTAGGGAGAAGGAGAGAGAACAAGACGAGAACATCTCATCGACAATCGCCTAGCCACATATAATTCGAGAGCAGGACTAGGGTATTATCTCCACCGTGAGAGCCCGAACTCAGTATACATCGGGTGTTCTTGTGCTACCATCGAGCTTCCGATCCAAGCGCCTAGCCCCTTTTCATTATTGCCGGCGACAAGCGTCGGCGGGGCGTAAATCAAGTACCCGTGAAAAGAGCATGTGGAAGAAGAGACCAATATTCGGGACCTACCTTCTTTGGGAGCACCTAGAAGTTAGCCCTTTGCATCGATGTCATGCACGAGAGAAGAATGTGCGTGACGGCGTGATTGGTCTCTTACTCAACATTAAGGGTAAAACAAAGGATGGTATCAACGCATGGCTTGACTTGGTCGATATGGGCATAAGACACGAGTTAGCACCGAAAGAGACCGATAAAGGCCGATTTACTTGGAACACGCTTGTTATACTCTATCAAAGGCGAAAAAGAACTGAATCGTGCGGTGCTTGCATGGTGTGAAAGTTCCGTCCTGTTACTCCTCCAACATGAAGAGACTTGTTTCGTTGGAAGATTTGAAATTAACCGCATGAAGTCTCATGATTGTCATGTCTTGATGACATAGATGCTCCCGTCGCAATTAGAAGTATTTTGTTTGGTCAAGGTCGAGAGACAATCACTAGGTTGTGTTATTTCTTTAACACAATCGCTCGAAGGTCATCGATCGAAGGACTAGATGCTCTGCAAGTCGAGGTGGTGATGACTCTATGTAATCTTGAGATGTATTTCCCTCCATCATTTTTCGATATCATGGTCCATCTCATTGTTCACCTTGTGCGAGAGATAAAGATATGCGGGCGGTGTTCCTCGTAGCATGTACCCATTCGAGAGGTACATGGGAATTCTCAAGTCTTACGTATGGAATCGATCTCGTCCGGAGGGTAGCATTGTCGAAGGTTATGTAATAGAAGAGGCCGTCGAGTTCTGCATCGATTACATGACCCAAGTCGAACCGATAGGTGTGCCTCGATCTCGCCATGAGGGGAGGCTCCAGGGTATCGGGACCATCGGAAGGAAAGCAATCACGACTGATTCGGTTGCGTATGCTCGAGCCCATTTCACAGTTTTGCAACACATGGCTGTAGTGTCCGTCTATATCGTCGAGCACAAGCAATGGCTAAGGCAAGAGAATCCAGCACGGCAGGAGTCTTGGATCACGAGATAGCATAACCTTCAGTTCAACAAATGGTTGAAGGAGCGACCTATCACAGGGAGCTCGTCAGATGACACGCTGACATGGTTGGCAAAAGGACTAACTTTTACAGTTGTCACATGGAAAGGATATGACTTAAATGGGTACACATTTTACACGAGAGATCAGGATATGAAGAGCACAAACCAGAACAGCGGTGTCCACATAGATGCATTCAATAATACCGTTGGGTTGACGAGGAGCTCCTACTATGGGTTCATAGAGGAGATATGGGAGCTCGACTACATACTTTTCAAGATTCCCCTATTTCGGTGCCGTTGGGTCCACCTCCAGCACGTGAAGGTTGACAAGAATGACATCACTACTGTGGACCTCGAACGTGTCGGATACCAAGATGAACCATTCGTACTCGCTAACCAAGTTGTTCAAGTCTTCTATGTAACCAGACCAGGTCCAACAAAAAGCGCCACGTAGTTCTTGGGGAAAAAGGAGAATTGTCGGAGTTGAGAATGTAGTAGATGAGGAAGAGTACAATTAATTTGATGAGTTGCCACCTATCGGAAATGACATCCACGGTCCCGGAAGAACAACATGAGGAAGCAAGCTACACACGCGTCGATCATCATGAAGGGCTAATTTTCATACAAAAGAATAAGCATGTGGTGGGCGTAGTTATGAGAAGGGTGCATTGTCATCATGCTTACTAATTCATGTGTAATAATATTACATTAATGCTATTGTAAAGATGATCGACCCATCATGCTTTGTACATATGATTGTGATGATCTTTGTAAGTAGCTTGTGAAGCATCCGGATTGATGGAAAAGATGCAAGTATAAGAGCAAGTATTTATTCCTTAATATCAATATGATTCCAAATACATGATTCAAAGATGGCCATTCGGACATAATTGATGACAAGAAATAAATTATGTAGACTATGGCAAACAAGAATGCGAATCATGTCTACTTTGGCAATATGGAAATAGTTGTATGTGATTGCTCTCAGATTTTAGGGTTTGAATTGAGGATTAGAATCTCCACTTCAACCACATGCGATCTATATTACATTAAAGACAACTTTCCCGTAAGATACAACAAAGTGGCATGCACAAGAGTCGATTGAATGAGCAGCACAAGTGAATGTCAATGAGCAGTATATATCATGAGCGGTTCTTTAACATAACGATGCAGCGATGTTGTTAGTTTATCCTGACGGTTATGTTACCTAACCGTCCGTAATATCTCAACATAAACGACGGTTCTATTATATAACCGTCCGTGATATCTTAACATCACAGACGGTTCTATTATATAATCGTCCGTGATATCTCAACATCACAGACTGTTATGTTATAGAACCGTCTGTGATAATACATCACAGACCGTTATCTTTTAGAACCGTCCGTGATGTGCTCTCCTATATATATCTCTCCTCCTTGAGCCTCATTCACAAAGGCGCCAAACCCTAACCCTTTGTGATATTTTGTCTCCCGCGGCGGCCTCCCCCTCGGCGTACGTGCTTCCTCGGCGGCCTCCCCCTCCCGGTGTCCTCCCCCTCGGCGTCCTCCCCTTCGGCGTCCTCCCCGGCATCGACGTGCTCCCCATCGTCGTCCTCCCCTGCAGTGACGTGCTCCCCCTCGGCGTCCTCCCCCTCGGTGACCTCCCCCATCGTCGTCCTCCCCCGCAACGACGTGCTCCCCCTCGGTGTCCTCCCCCTCGGTGACCGCCCCCACGGCCGTTGACCTCCCCCGCAGCGATGTGCTCCCCATTGTCGTGCCTGGCCTCTCTTCTGAACAGCAGTCGGTGCTATTCTGGTGTAAGTGTGTTGCGTATCTTTCTTTCTGTTGGCTGTGGGTGATTGGTACTGCTCTATGAGTATCAGTGAACCGATCGAGTATTTCTGGGGGACTAGCCATCGAGCTAGAGGTCGTTTCTCGATCTGGAGGCTCTGATTTTGTTCTACTACTGCTGCTCGATAATGATTCAATTAAATGAGGCTATATTGATCTGCTAGTTAGTGAGTTCCTTTTGTGATTCAGCATTGTTTAGATCATTGTGTCTAGAATTCAACTTGGTCAGTGTTGCTGCTGTATATGTGATATGCTATCCTGTCTGTGATTCAGCTCTTATACTCGCACTTATTTACGCTTGTGTCTTTGTGTGGATGTCCTAGTTTCAGGAAGTCTTTGTCGAAATTTTTATTAAGTTCGACAACCTCCTAGTTCGCTTGTCCTGCTGTTCAGTAGCTTTTCATAGTCCATAGTTGAGTTCTAGTGAATCAATTTTCTTAACGATCTTTGAATTGCGTAGATTCACTAATCTCATATTTGTATACCTGTGATATATTGTTGAAATTGATGTTGGAGGGTTCTTTAAGAGCAACCCATCAATTTAGATAATCTGAGAGCAAAGTTGCTTATAAGCTAATCCTTTGTGTTATCTTGTTTATGTCATACCTCTTGTGTGTGAATTATGTATTCTCATATATATGCTTAAGAGGAATAATAAACAAAGTATTGCTCTTATACTCGCACTTATTTCTGCTTGTCTGCTGTGTGGATGTTCTAGTTTTAGGGAGGTCTTTGCGAAATTTTTATTAAGTTCGGCAACCTCCTAGTTCGCTTCTTTTGCTAAAAGGCTAATAACAAGCCATTTAGGCTAGTTCTTTTAAAAGGCTAATAACAAGCCATGGTATCCACAAACTCATTCACTCTAATGTGATTTTATTTGTTCTTCTCTTTTAGTTACTTTGAAACTATTTTAACTTGTAAAGAAGATGTAGTCCTCTAATCCATAAATGCGAAGGACATGATGTGCCCTCAAAAGAAGAATCGACCCATACTGCAAGAGAACCAAACAAAGGCTAATGAACCGATATACCATTACGAGATCGATCAAAGGATGGGGCCCTAGAAAGCCAAAAAAGCGGCGAATGCATTTTGAGTATGTGCGGGATAGTAGCACGAGCAGGTTCGATCACACTATCTTCCGGAGGTTCCGACTATTGAGGCTCGCAATGCCTTCTTGACGGAAATTCTTTCATCGTTCAACATTCGGAAGAATCCGCTCCCCTAGTGCGACGGTATGCCTTTGCTAGTGGCGAGAAAGGCATGGAAGACCTTCAAGCATCGCGCCAGAGACTACGTCAAGAAGGATATAGATCCATACTCTAAGTATGGGTTCATTGATCTTGGACACGTGGCGGCGTTTTGTTGAGATGAAGATGACGAGCGAATTGCATGCGTCAAAGTGAAGCAAACAAGGCCTTGCAGGCAAGGAACACTCACCCCCACAGACTCGGCACTGCTGGCTACGCCGGGAAGAGAGCGCAATGGGACAGGGAGGACGAGGAGGGTATCTCGCCATTTGCATCGACCACAGATGAACGTGCCAGAGACTGGCTAAGAGCGAGGTCAGCTGCCACGTCCTCCGCAACCGTCTCCTTTATAAACCCCGCGGACGAGGAAATGCATAGCGCCGTAATATATAAATCGAACTACCAATTTTACGTAATTAGTTTATGACTTCGTAAGTGAAATAACTTGTTCGGATCTTGCAGGTAGCGTTGAGTACACAATCGGGCGATGGCTCTTTTTTCCCAGACAGGGAGAAAGATGCACTGTCCATGGCCTTGGGAAACAAGGAACACCCTGGTCGTACAAGAGGCAAAGGGGTTTTTGTGCCATGGAAAACTGGATTCCCAAACGACTTCCACATATACCGAAGTAAGAAGAGAACTAAAGCCGAGCGCGAGTCAAATCTTATAAAGAATTTGGAGGACAAGTTGAGAGGAGAGTTGAGAGAAGAGTTGAGGGAGGCGAGAGAAGAATTTTATGAAAGGATAAGAATCCTTGAGGAAAGGCTCACCAATCAAGAAAGAAATCTTGTACAAGCCCGTAGTATGTCCATAAGTCACCCCTTGCCCGTGAAGAGCATTGTGCATCTGTTCCTCCAAGTGACATAGATGAACATAGCGGGACTTATCTGTATGTGACATTAAGGTGTACAGCGGTGCAATCTCCAAGTGAGAATTAACAATGGCACCGTTCCTCGGATTTGCTTGGGGCAAGGCGTATCCATGCACTAAGGGGACCATGGTGCACGGTACCATGATAGCGCCGGGTTTCACCAAGGTCAATGTGGAAGGGGTATATGATAGTTTCAAAATTATCGATCTACAGAAGTCGCCAAACGACGAGATCGTGAAACTTGGGGATGCCATTGGCACATTCATCCAATGGCCTAGCAGCGACATCTCCCTGGTGGTCTCTTCTGTCGTGCAACAACTACAACGATCTGATTCGCCTATTGTATCGTCTGATCAGTTGGCTACCAAATCAGCAGTCGTAGAGCAAACTCCACTTGAGGTACATAATGTTGACCTCTTTCCTGCCCATTCCTCTCCCGTGAAGGGTTCATACAAAACAAAGAAAGGCAAGGACAAACAGAAGAAAGAAAGGCAAAAACAAGTCGACTATCCATTTGCTGAGTTGGCTAAAAAATACAAGCTAGGAGAGCCGTTACTAACGAAAGGCAACGCAACTTCACTTAGTATACCTTGCCAACAATTGCATAATTGGTACACCCAACAAGCTGCAAAGCCAGAGCGTGAACGTACAACAAGTATCAGCGTTACGTTCAAATATGAACATCTATTCAACGACTCAGCGGGGGGCTTCTTCACGGTCGATTTTCTGGACTTGTTCCATCTCTACAACCTCGACGCCCTCGATGCCGCACTCATAAGATGCTGGACCTTGTAAGTGTGTGCTATCACAGTCTACATTCGTCTAATAGTGATAAATGTCCTCTAATATATATATAATTCGCCTTTGTATATATAGATACATGCAACTTGAAGCGACACGGAAGAAACTATCGATCGGTTTCCTCGACCCACATATAGTCTCAAAGCAAACAATGGATGAGGATATAAACATGGTAGAAATACGTGATAGAGGCATTGCTAGCATAAAAGATAAAGAATTCATACTTATACCCCATAACCCGGGGTAAGTGCTACCACATGCTATACTTTGGAGTGCATCTTTGCACACAACTCTGTTTAGTTCATTGTCCATTGTGATATACATGTAGGTTTCTTTGGGTTCTAATTGTAATTGAACCAGCCACAAACCGGGTTAAGTACCTTGATTCCGGACGTGGCGGAAACCACAACTTGACACCTATCGCAAAATTACTCACCAGGTAATCACGTTTCCTATGTACATGGTCATGTAAGTTGTTCCAGGTTTATATTGCTATTGGAATGGCTTAGGCTAACCTTTTGCAATCTTGTAGAGCGTTCAAAAAGTTGAAGGATTGGAGTAAACTACAGCATGATTTAAACTTTCCGGTATCCGCTATACACAATAATCCTATATCAAACCCCGTAATAGTGACTCTAGAACTAACCGTAGATTTTATTTGCAGTGCCACCAGCAAGGTCAGGGAAATAACCTACGTGGATTTTATGTTTGCTACAACATGCAAACCATCGTCGATACAAAAAATAGCAGTATGGTTAAAACTGCGTTGACTGAGATCCATTTGAGCAACATTAGAGGAGAGTTTGTTACTTCACGCTCACCAAGTAGTACATAAAAAAGCGCGTTCCGCAGACGATAACTTCTGAGTTGTACAATTATCAAATGGTATTCATTAGGAAAATATGTCAAAAACTTCGTAGTTATTCTTGTTTATGCGATTCATTGTATTGTCACATGATATTATCATTAATACACATTTCCTCATCTTGAATATATGCAACAACTTAACAATGTCTTGCTTGTTGGAACTAGATGTTTTTCCTACACCCTCGTCAGAACCTCCATTATTTATGGTTTGTTGTTCGAAATTTCCATCTACTTAGGTATTCCTGCATCAATATTTAGGAGACACAGCCAGTTATAGATGTTGTAGTTGAATATCTACACTTCCTATATGCATTGAGGCAACAGTTTGTCCGTCGGGATAGACTTAAAATATAAACATTTGTAGCGCTTTTCTCCTTCTTATGATAATGTTGATAGAACTCGACTAATAAATCAACCAAGACCATACGTAGCATAATGGCGGCGGCGGCAACCATAATCTGCTGATCGAACTGATACACTAGAGTGTGTGATACGCTTCATGCCATCTGAAGTGGCCTTGCTTGGCGTCACCGTCGTGCCACGGTCTGGAGTGCAGGACGACATGCTCTTCATGGCGTCACCGTTGTGCCGCAGTGGGAGAAGCAGGGTACTGAAAAAAATTGTAGATGTACTTCACAATTACTCTAGGTAGGCTAATTAAATATTGAACAAATGTGATTGCAAGTCGGGTCTTCCATGTCAGAAGGAAGACTGGATATTCAATCTACAACATCTATAATCGGTTGTGCCATTGTAAATATCAAGTAGAAATATTGATAGAAATTTCAACAACACTATAAATAATGGAGGTTCTGAACAACACTATAAATGGGAAAAAGGACATCCTGAGCGGTTCTTATTTGTAACCGTGCGCGATAAGATAGTATCCTGAGCGGTTATGATTTGAAACCATGCAGTGATATTTAGTTATCCGAGACGGTTTAAACTAAAACCATCTGTGATATTTAGTTATCATAGGCGGTTTTGAACTAAAACCGTGCAGTGATATTCGTTATCACGCAGCGATTTTGAACTAAAACCGTGCGTGATATAAATTTTCGAGATGGGTGGAAAACCGTCTCTGATGATCTCCTTCATCACAGACTTATTGTTACTGACGGTTCACAAAACTGTCTCTGATGACGTTTACGAACCGTCTGTGATGATGATTTCTGTAGTAGTGTAAACGGCGGCGAGATGGACGGTGTGGGTTGGGGCAAAAGAAGCGCAATGCAAAGGAGATTCCGGTGAGACATTCATCGGGCTTTATAGCCTCGGGACACGAGCTCAACAGGCGTTTAAACGCGGCGGTTACCCTTCGACAGCGGTGGCGGCGGTGGCGTTGCTGGGAGACGAAGATGAAGCGACGTGGCGCTATCTCTGCCGTCCACGCGGCAACGGATCGACGATCCGGTGCGACGAAGCGACGCAGGCGAATCACAACCGTGCGATCAAGATCGCATGGTGGAGAAGCGGCGTCATTAGGGTTCCCAGCCGAACGGGCTGTGCGGTGCGCACAGTAATGGGCTTGGCCCATTACTGTTCATCGGATTTTCAATTAATTTTAAATAAAAATAATTCTAAAAATTCATTTAAATTATTTGAGGCTTTTAAAAAAATCAGAAAAATTCTAGAAAATACTTTACAACATTTTCGACTCAAATAAAATATTTCCATTTATATTTTATTAAAACTTTTCCATTATTAAATTAATTTCCAAAGAAGAGTTTATTTCCAAAAATCCAATTAATTCCAAATAAATTCTGAAAATTCTCAAAAATTCAAATAAACCATTAAATTAAAAATGAGCCAAATTTTTGGGATGTTACATGCACCTCAGGTTATATGAAATTCTCATGCATTCTGTATTTTTAAAAAACTCTATTCTGTATAATTTATATCACAAACTTTGATCCACAGAGCCCCCTGCCTCCTTGTCCTTTCTACATGTTCACTCCATAGATGCGACCACCTTACAGAGGAGAGGCACCACAGTAAAGACGGATCGGTTCAATTAGTTATTCAAAATTTGAGCGAATGATTTATATGTGGCATAATGTACCTGTCTATGCCTTACAGGGCTCCTAGCCTCTAAACCCGTTCTACATGTACCCACCACCTATGCCAGGCCAAGGAATGTCTATGTACTTCAACCCGTGGGCCCTCTGACCACCTCGGGCGACACCACAGGTATGGATGTCAAAAGCATTCTAAGTTTGTGAAACGAGCTAAGTTTGTCAATTGTGAGCCAAACCAAGTCAAATTGAGCAAATTGAGCTACCTTCACAAAACTCATCAATTATATCACATTTAGGCAAATAAAGGTTAATTACTGTCAAAGTTGAGCAGGACTTAGTCAACTTGAGCAAATTCACTATCGTGTAAAACTTAGTCGATTTTAGGACATTTAGGCAACTCTTGCTTAAACCTTGCATAAATCATCTCAATGTTTGCTAAGTTTGTAAATTGAGTTAACTTTGTCATTTGTGAGTCAAGACTAGTCAAATCACGCAAATTGAGGTATTTATGCAACAATTATTAGATTCTAGCACATTTAGGCAAATCTAGCTTAAATCATTCCAATGTTTGCTAAGAATGCGGCGTGTGGAAATTGACAATTGTGATCTAAGCCTAGTCAAATTGAGGCATTAGGTGCAAAAGCGAGTCGATTCTAGCACATTTAGCCAAATATAGCTTAAATCTTGTCAAATTCATCTTAGTGATTGCTAAGTTTGCAAGACAAGGTAATTCTGTCAATTGTGAGCCAAACTTAGTCAACTTGAGGAAATTGACCTATTCGTGCAAAACTCAGTCGATTCTAGCACATTTAGCAAAATATAGCTTAAGTCTTGCACAAATCATTTCGATATTTGCTAAGTTCACGAAAGGAGTGACTTTTGTCAATTGTGAGCCAAACCTAGTCAAATTGAGAAAATTGAGCGACTCTTGCTAAACTTACTCGATTCTAGCACATTTAGCAAAAACTGACGATATGTTACTTGTAACACGACCTAAGTTAGTCATGAACTTGCAGGTTTCTGGGTCACGCCCTCCGGCACGTACTAACGACGACATCATAGAAGACATCTTCAACAGCGCCGGCGGTGGTGGTAGCGCCCACAACTCCAACAACCCCGAGGCATGAATTCCATTGTGAGCTCGATTGATGTATTACTGTTGGACTTTATAACTTGGTCATCGGATTTGGATTGTGATGGATAGATTGTGATGGACTTATTGTGATGGAATGTGGATTGTATCTGTTGCGGTTGTAATGTGTTGTGCGTCATTGCATAGTTTACAAATTGCCATTGGATGTATGATTGATTATCTAAGGATGCGCTAGAATGTCTCATACGGTTTGAGAGATTGATATATATATTATAACGCAAATATTTTTTGTCTGCTGAGTGGATGTTCTATTTACTAGAGAGGTCATGCGAAATTTTGTACATTTTGGTGACTTAGTTTTAAGCGGTTTAAAGAGTTAAAAGGTTGGTTTCAGTCTTTTAGTAGAGGTAATAGGTTTGGTGTCTCGTTTGTTAATTCTTCGTTAAGCTTGAACGTTGTGGAGTTTGATTCTTGATTCTTGAATCTTGTTGGTAATACTCTTGAATCTTGTGATGGACTTATTGTGATGTGTTGAATAAGATTGAATGTGAAGATGGTTGTGTTGAATGAGATGCATATATATATATATATATATATATATATATATATATATATATATATATATATATATATCGTGATTGATATGGAGTTCTACCAATTACAGAGACCTCGATTCTCGATCACACGATGCAATGCTAAGTTCTAGTCGATCTTGACAGAGGCGTAGATGAGCCTAGTGAACCAGAAGTAGGCGTAGAAGCCGATGGTGCCGGTGAGAACGAAGAAGGTGTAGGAGGCGATGCTCGCCTCACACGCGGTGTTCGTCGTCGAGGGCGACATCAGCGACGACCTCCTCCTCGCCAACCTCTTCGATGTCGTGCCCTTCACGCATGTGCTCCACCTTGCCGCGCAGGCCGGCGTCCACTAAATGTATTGAGTGTGATGCATATGGATATATATATATATATGTGTGTGTGTGTGTGTGTGTGTGTGTATAAATGTCTGATAAATTCGTGAGCCAATAAAAACCCACAAATTTATCTGGGCGCTCCAGATAAATTCGTGGGTTTCTTGAGCCCACGAATTTAACAATTAAAATCGTGGGTTTCTTTAGCCCACAGATTTAACAGATTAACTTCGTGGGCTAATATAGCCCACGAATTTAACAGATTAAATTCGTGGGCCAACATAGCTCACGAATTTAATCAGTTAAATTCGTTGGTTTCCCTGGCGCACGAATTTAACTCAGGTTCCCAGTTAAATTCGTGGGCTTGGCAGCAACCCACGAAATTAACTTAAATTCATGGGTACCCACAAATTTAATTGATTAATTTCGTCGAGTTAAATTCATGAACTAAATTCGATGGTTTGCACACGAATTTAACTTAAATTCGTGGGTTTTGGCCTAAATTCGTGGGTTTCTGGCCCACAAATTTTTCCCTGTTTCTTGTAGTGTGCATACATCAAGGCCTGAAGGGGTTAATTACCTATTAAGAAGAAGAAGAAGAAGATAGTGGCTACTAACCCACATCCACTACAGCTGTAATCCCAAACGCATGTATGCAATTAAATGGAAAGTGACAGTGCTAAAAAAATTGAATTATGTAACTGGCCTACAAAGACCCGGCAGTTAAAAGAAACAAGCTAGAAGAAATATCCATGCCTAGAACCCCCGATAAGTGTATTCTTAGAGCAACTCCAATCCAAACCCCTATATTTTTCCTCTAAATCACTCATTTAGGGGTGGTATAAAAATTAGGGGTACTCTATATCAAATTTGTCTCCAACCCATACTCCCTATTACTCACCCCTATTATTTATCTAAACATTATTATTACTTTGCACCCATAAATTATTATTTTAAAATGAATAAAAAAATGCTAAAGGAAATAATAGGGGCAAAGAGAAGCCCCCTAGATGTAGGGGTGAGAGAGTACCTCCCTAAAATAGGGGTTTATAATAGGGGTTGGGTTGGAGCTTATATTTTTCTAAGTCTCCTTAGAGCATCTCCAACAGTTCCTAATATTTAGACTCCCAATACTTTTAAATTGGGACCTTCCCAAAAGTTTTTAGGTCTACAAAATACCTTATTCTCCAACAGTACCCATACTTTCTCCCAAAAAACACTTTTGAATTGGTCCACAGGAGACTGTGAGGCCAGCTGCGCGCCTCCACCAACTGTACCCACCTGCATTTCGGTCATCACAACACATCTCATCAATTTATATGTACCAATCTTCCCCAAGTGTTCAGTATAGGCAAATAGATGGCCTTTCTCGACAGAAAAGACAATGTGGCAAGATTAAGCCATTAATAAAACATATTAAGTGGCTGATCTAGCCTGCGCTTGCTGATTACGAAAACAATAGCAAGCCAACAACAACTGAAAGGATCTTTTTATGAAAATCAGCTGATGTAGCAAAAAAAACTAATGGCCCAAGAAGAACAAAGGTGATACACTGTCATCATTTACAGCTTCCAACATCGTGATACACTGTGAGCTCTCCACATTCTGTGCAGGGTCCTGACCAGTGGCGATGAAGATGGCTGTTACAATGTTGCTTGCATGGGCATTGAAACCCCCAAGAGCTCCGGCAACAGCTGAGCCAGCGAGGTTCTTGATCATGTTCAACTCGACAAGTGCCTGAACATTGGTCTTGAGAACCTTTTTCACAACTTCCTGTTTGATTACTGCCTCACAAACCACAGACTTTCCACGCCCCTCTAGTGTTAAACATTAACACATTGCAAATATGCTAAACCAGTTTAGGTATTAATCCACATCGAACTTCCAAAACCAAACTGAATGGTAGTCTTTAAAGTGCAAAAAACGATTGAAATTTTACAGGTTGATTGGTCACTCCATGCCTGTACTGTCACCGAGATGTGCAGAGCAATTTTGACCCTGTATCCTCTGCGCAATCGCAAAGATTGAGTTTTTTCTTGCACGACGAACACCAAAGTACCAAATTATCACAACTTTTTTTTACCCTCTAAATAATCCTCTCTTAAGGCTTTAGTTTATGTCATCGACAGCAAGAACAAGGGAAGGGGAGAAGTGGAAGAACAAGGGAAGGGGAGAAGTGGGAAGTAACGACGGTGGCAGCAGAGCAGAGAGGGAACAGGAAGCAAACGAATTTTATGTACCCGAGGACGGAGGCCGTCCGCCATCCGATGCCCGTCGCCGTCGATCTCGAGTTCGAGTGGTGGCGGACGTCGGGAACAGGTCCTTCGCGGCGCCCGCGCCACCGCCGCCTCGGGATCCGAACTCCAGATCGTCGGCGAAGGACGCGGCACCATCATCCCCATCCGGCGCCGCCGCTGACCATGCGGTGCATCCCGGGCGGAATCGAGGCGCACGGCGGGAGGAGGAAGGGACGGGCCGTGGCGAACAGTGCTCGGGCGCAGGAGGCGTGAGGAGGATTGGGCCAGCGGTGGCGGCGGAAAGTTGAGGAGAACGGGGTCAGATTTAGGGTGTGCGAAAATTTGGGGAGGAGAGATTGGGAACTGTTGGAGTTATTTTTTTTCCAATCAAACCCTAAATCAGATTTTGAGTCTAAATATTAGGAACTGTTGGAGATGCTCTTATAATTTAGGATAGGGGGAGATTTAGGGGGTGGGTTAGGGTTGCTCTTAGAATTGCCGATCAAGTACAGCCTGCGCATCACTTAGAATTGTGCGTCAAGAAATAAAAGAAACGGTCCCATGCTACTCGGAAGGAGATCAATCCCACGTTGCAAGCATAGCATGCAGGCAGTTGGGCACGTCATGCACAACAAGAAGCCTACGACTGAGCGGTTGATGAGCAAATAAAAAAAAACAGAGAAAAGAAAATTAGAAGGAGAGATTGGCGTAACTTCCATCAAAGCAAACTCCCTCTGGTACTTGGCTCTATAAATAGAGGGTAAGTAGAGAGAAGGGAACTTTTGGAGAACATTTGGGGGAGAGCAAACACTTGAGAGGAAACCAAAGAAAAGACAGCAAACAAGTTGGCATTTAGAAGACAAGAAGAAAAAAAAAAAGGTGAGAATCATGTTATTCCTTAGCTCTTAGGCTTGATCAAGTGATACAAGTCAAGGTGCTACTACTATAAAAAACCTCTTTCTTACCATCATAATTTTTACATACGGAGTCAGATGGAGACAAAATTTATATAAAAATTGTAACTCTCAATGAGATCTACAACTTTGTAGTTGACAACTTTTTTATTTGAAGTCACTTAGACATCCAAATAATCATTGAAACTTTCGGACATGAAAGGATAAAAGTTGTCAATGATTATTTGGACATATAAGTGACTTCAAATAAAAAAGTTGTCAGCTACAAAGTTGTAGATCTCATCGGGAGCTACAATTTTCATATAAATTTTGTCTCCATCAGACTCCGTATTCAAAAGTTATGATTTTTTAAAAATAAGACTCCGTATTCAAAAGTTATGATTTTTTAAAAATATTATCAGTGCCTGTTCGGAATCCGAACCGTCGGTGAGACGAATCGAACCGGCAGTGATAATATTTTTTGAAAAAATCATAACTTTTGCATACGGAGTTGGATGGAGACAAAATTTATATGAAAATTGTAGCTCTCAATGAGATCTACAACATTTTAGTTGATAACTTTTTTATTTGAAGTCATTTAGATGTCCAAATAATTGTTGAAACTTTCAGATATGAAGGGATAAAAGTTGTCAACGATTATTTAGATGTTTAAATGACTTCAAATAAAAAAATTGTCAACTACAAAGTTGTAGATCTCATTGAGAGCTATAATTTTTATATAAATTTTGTCTCCATCCGACTCAATATGTAAAAGTTATGATTTTTTAAATATTATTACTACCTATTCAGAATCCAAACTGTCGGTGAGACTATTATCTCTGCCGGTTCGAAATTGATCCGGCAGTGATAATATTTTTTGAAAAAATCATAACTTTTGCATACGGAGTCGGATGGAGACAAAATTTATATGAAAATTGTAGCTCTCGATGAGATCTACAACTTTGTAGTTTACAACTTTTTTTATTTGAAGTCATTTAGACATACAAATAATCGTTGAAACTTTCGGAGACGAAGGGATAAAAGGAATATATATCTTATAGTAGTTAAGAAGTGTGTGTTAGGTGAGATGGTAAGAGGTGTTTACGCGAAGCTGCAGGTCAAAGGTGAGATGGTAAGAGGTGTTTATTTTTTTATTTTGTCGAGTGATTTTTGGATTTACACTATCACACTGGTTTTAATTAGAACCGGCAGTGATACAGACTATCACTGCCGATTACACACTGTCGGTTCCAATATCCGACAGTGATGCCAGTTTGGAACCGGCAGTGATGTAGTGTTCTGTAGTTGTGTGCTCTTCTTCCTCCAATCCTCTCTTAGGCTTGATCAAGTGATACAAGCCAAAGTGCATTCTCCACATCGAGGCCTCACTTCCTAGTTCAGTCTTGTAGTGGATACGGATTCAAGATCGAAGATACAATTATAAACATGGTAGTTAACGATCTATTAGGCACTCACCATATATAGCATTTCTATGTATAGGTATTAACATATTTAGGCTTTCCATATATAGTTAATTACCATGTATATCTTGTATATAATCTCTATTTAAAGCAATGAAATTCCAGCGGCCTGAGTGCAGCAAATATCACCTTTGACTTGGTATCAGAGCCTGATCCCATCTCCTTCGCCATGTCTTCCCCTACACTCATCTCCAACACCATCAGTGCTTTGACCTCCTCCTCAAGCGCCTCTTTCATGACCACCCCTTCTACCTCCTTCGCCAACACCATCACTTGTAGGCTAACTCACACCATCACTTGTAGGCTAACTCGCACCTACTTTCTTCTATGGAAGGCTCAAGTAGTTCCCATCCTGCGAGGCATTCACCTTTTTGGCTATCTCGATGGCACCATTCCCATGTCGCCAGCCACGGTGACTAAAGGAATCGGCACTGCCGCCAAGCAGGTAGACAACCTTGCTCACACAGCCTGGATCATCTAGGATTAGGCCATTCTGGGTGGCCTTCTGTCCTCTATGACTGAAGATGTGTTGTCCCAACTCACGCGTGTCGGCACATCTACCGAAGTGTGGACGACGCTCCACACCATGTTCTCCGCATGGCATCGCAGGAACGCCATCTAGATCCGCACCCAGCTCTCCATGTTGAAAAAGGGTGACATGGGCACATCTGAGTACTACCAGAAGATGACATCTCTTGCCGACGCCATGGCAAATATTGGGCAGCCTATGTCCGATGAGGAAGTGATTGGCTACATCCTCGCCAATCTTGGTCTAGGTCACGGTGATCTTGTCACTGCTATCACCATCCTGAGTAATCAGTGAGCGGTGACTCTATTAGAGTTGTACTCCTACATGCTTTCGCATGAGACCCAAAATGCCATGATAGGTGGCATGGTGGAATTCTCTTCATCCGCCAACAACATCACATGCCAGGACTCTTCCAACACCCCGCGTCGTAACAACAACAACAACTCCAACAACAATTGTGGTGGCTATCGCGGCGGTGGTGGCCGTGGTCGTGGTAGGAACAATGGCCCCCACTGCCAGGTGTGGCATATACAGTCATGTGGCTTTGAACTGTCCAACGGATTCAACCATGCATACCAGTCGGAGGAATACCGTGGCGGCAACAGCGCCACGACCGGAGGAGGCTACAACGTCAACACGAACCGGTACATTGACATCGATGCAACAGATCACCTAACGAGTGATCTTGATCGGTTGACCATTCAAGAACGCTATCACGGCAAGGATCGGGTTCAAGTGGCCAACGGAGCAAGTTTGCATATTTTACATATTGGTCATTCCATAATTCCCAACTTAGATTGTCCCCTTGCTCTCAGAAATATTCCCCATGTCCCTCACATAAATAAGCATCTCCTTTCTGCTCACAAACTTGTTTCAAACAATAATGTTTTTATTGAATTTCATGCTGATGCTTTATTTGTTAAGGACAAGGCCACGAAGAAAACTCTTCTACTCGGTACAAGCAAAGGAGGTCTCTATCTAGTACCTTTTGGACGCTCAACATCCACCACTCCCCATCATGTGTCATCCGATGTCAAGGTATCATCCTCCCAGTGGCACCAGCATCTAGGTCATCCTACTTCCACCATTGCCCGGTCTATCTTAAAGTCCAATAATTTAGATTGTTTTTTGGAACATGAGTCTTCAGTTTGTGATGCATGTCAATGTGTAAAGAGTCATCAACTCCCTTATAATAATTCTGTTCTTGTTACAACCACCCCACTTGAGCTTGTTCACTCCGATGTATGGGGGCCCGCTCAAGCCTCTGCTGGAGGTTTCAAGTACTATGTAAGTTTTGTGGATGATTATAGTCGCTATAGTTGGATTTATCTCATTAAGCATAAATCAGATGTTGAGCAAATCTTTTACACTTTTCAACGTCATGTTTAGCGCCTTTTGAATTCCAAAATTCACACTGTTCAGTCTGACTGGGGAGGGGAGTTCCATCGGCTTCATAAGTATTTTCAGCACTGTGGTATTTCCCATCATGTTTCTTGCCCTCATGCCTCACAACAAAATGGTGTAGTAGAACGAAAGCACAGACATATTGTTGAAATTGGTCTTGCTCTCTTAGCTCACTCCTCTCTTTCACTTAGATTTTGGGATGATGCCTTCCTAACGGCATGCTATTTGATTAACCGTATGCCGAGCCGTATCATCAATCATTCTACACCTATCACACGTCTTCTTAATGTTCAACCAGATTATAGTTTCTTCGCACTTTTGGTTGTGCATATTGGCCTAGTCTTCGGAAGTATAATCCTCATAAGTTGCAATTCCGTTCCAAAATGTGTGTTTTTTGGGGGTATAGTTCCATGCATAAGGGCTTGTTTGGATACTCCAATCCCAGCTGGGATCCTGGCCCATTCCCGGGGGCGGAAATCCATTGGGCTAGCTTTTCGGTCCGGTGGAAGTATGTTTGTATGCCCATGAGATGGGGATTTCTCAGCCCATTCCACTTCGTTTCCGCAGGGAAAAAATCATCGCCTCCTTACATTGGGCTCGCATTCCCCGTCGCCCCCGCTCCCGTCACTAGCATCACCTCCACTTGCTTCACCTCCTCTCGTGAGGACGTATCCGGTCTCGTCGCTTCCTCTCGGATCGCCTCCTCTCATGACGGCGCCTCCACTTGCGTCGCCTCCTCTCGCGCTGCTCGCATCACCTCCGCTCGTGTTGCTTCCTCTTAGGTCTAGATCTGCAAATTGAGAGGAGGGAGAGAAAGGAGCCACCGCAGGACTTCACTGGAGAAGAGGAGGGTTTAGATCAACAGATTTGTAAGTTCGTACTGTAAATATTGATTCTTGTTCTTTCCTTTTCTGTGAAGTTTCCCAAATCCTTGATTCTTGTCACTCCATGATTCTCGTCGCTCCACTTGGATCTCAATTCTCTTGAGTTCTTGGATGGCTATGAATTTTATGCTTAGACCACCGTCGAGGCCCTCAAGGAGAAGCTCTGGAGGAAGATCGGCACCGCCGTCGCTTCCATATGCCTTGAGCTCCGCGACGATACTAGTGCCAAGATCGCCGATCTCGACCACGACGCCGCGCCCTTGGCCTCCTACTCCCCTACAACAGGTCTGCCCCTCCACTCCCTTGCCCCCAAGTCATCTCTTCTTCACAGTAGCATCTACCCCTACCCCCATCGATTGCCCTACTTCAATGCTTTGCTTTCCTAGGCTAGGTTAGTGACTACTGTGAGATGAAGCCCTGGATCTCTTTTTCTTCAAGGAGCACCCTTCAATTCATGTCCTTAGTAGCATTGGACTGCAGCCATTATGCATCATGCTTATCATTTGACGACCTCTTAAGTAAATAACAAGATTGAGATTGCATAAAATTCTTCGTGATTTCGCCTCAATGCTATTCAAATGCAGCCTGTCACTAACTCGAATTTTGTGTTCTGGACTGCATCAAATGAATAATTTAAATTATACTAGTAAAAGTGTAAGTTTCTTTTGCAAACACTTCTTTGCATTTTACTTGTTGACGCGATACTAAGATGACAGATTCTGGGATGCACTTGATAAATGCTTCTCATCATTTTTTTTAATTATTTGATGTCACCTCAACTCTGTAAGCATGTAGTTCAGCTTCCATAATTTTTTTGTTGAAGGAAGACATCACAATTGTCATTTTACTTCTTTATTATCGATGGCTTCAAAGCTCCAGCAATACTAACTTGTTTACCGTATGAATTTTGTTTTTGTTATTTCTTCTATTGCAGTCGGAGGTTTCCTGATTGGATGATGAAATAAATCGGTTGCATGACCAAGTAAATACCGTTGCAAATTTTCTTTGAAGTGTCATGCCGGTTTACTTATTTCTTTTAGTCAGGCTTTTTTTTGTTGAAAATTTCAATATTCAAAGTTTTAATGTCTTTTACGTAGTTAAGAAAGGTGGAGTTCATCTGGATGAAAATCCGATGAAGTGACAAAATGTCCGAAAGAGATCTTGTAGAAATCGATCCTATAAATAATGAAAGGAGGGAAAAGGTTAAGGAGGCTATGCTCCATGGTTGGAATTCCTATGTAAAGTATGCGTGGGCAATGGATGAGCTTCAGGTTTGTTTTAGTCATTCTGATCTATTATTTGTTTTGCCTTTTTCAACATCTTAGCAAACTCTAAAAGGCCTTTATTTCACCCTAATTTCCAGCCACAATCAAAGAATGGTATCAATGGCTTTGGTGGTCTCAGGGCAACCCTTGTGGAACCTAAGGTTGCGTTATAAGGTTTATCTTTGTTGTAGTATATCGCTTGCTGATTTTTGGCTACATAGGTTGATGCTATGTAGCCACATTACATCATGGTTTTAAACCTAAGTATACTAACTTGTCTAAGTTTCGTTTTATCTGTTTACATTCGGGGTTTTGGAGGTCTCCTCGGTGCATATGATCTGTCGGTGACAAAGTATTTCTCGAGAAGGCTAAGGATATTATTGATCGGTTGCTACCGCTTGGGATACAACATCTGGTATCCCTTATAATAGAATCAACCTAGCTCATGGCGAGCAATCTGGATGGACCAATGTGAGTAACTTATGTAGAAAGCGCTAGATTGTTGTGTTTTTTTAACACGTTTCACTGAAGCTATATTATATTTTACGTTTGATGATGAATTGGTGCCTAGTTATTTTTGCGGGAAGATAGTATCCTTGCAGATTACGCGAGACAACTTGAATTTATAGCTTTGTCTCGAGAGGAATAGGGATCCGAAGTATCGTGAAGGTTTTGCTCTTGCTTACTCATATTTCATATATCCTACCAATTTTATGTAATTAGAGGGTAAATCATTACAAGTTTTGTGCAAAACAAAGCTAGAACTCTTGTATTATAGTTTGGTCATTTCCTTCTTAGTAGATGTTTATATGTGCATTCCTTTGTCAACAAATGTTCAGCTGTTAGAGATGATATCCATGTGTTTTGTGTAATTGTGGTGTTGTTTCTGATTTTTTTTCCTGAATTTTTTAATGGCTGGGATTTTTATCCCCCTCCTTCCCAAATGGCAGCAGGGAATGATTCCCATGTGGAAATATTTCCCCTAGGGATAGAGGGGGATTCCATGTGCCCTGAAAAATCCCTCTAGGGATTTATTTCCCTGGTTTTTTTGTACTTTGCATCCAAACAAGCCCTAAGGGATATAAGTGTCTTGACAAGAGCACTGGCCAGGTCTATATTTCGTGAGATGTTTTTGATGAATCACTTTCCCCTTTTTCCACTTCTTCCCAGTCAGCCACACCTACTGACATTGTTCGTTTTCCTCAGTCTGAGCCGGTAATTGCGAATGATCATATGTGCAATTATGACCTGTCACTTTTGTTGCCTAATGTCGGGACCGAATATGCAAATTCGGACCCTCTGTGTATACTGCACTAGTCCAGGATCACGCTAGTGCACACAGGCTCAACATTAGTGAATATCACAATCATACACAACGTAAATAGATAAAAGACATAATATATTAAATATTACGGTTGTATGACCTTATGGTCAACTTACTTAACAATGCCTCACAAGGTGAACAACAAATTGAGCTACGGTGAAATGAAGACGTAGATAACCCCTCGGTATACCACAGTAACCGACAAGGCTCGCACCTAAACATTCACCCCTTCATGGTACTCCTTCTTGACCTGATGATTTTTTGTAGGCAAGGGTGAGTACACCAACACGTACTCAACAAGTTGTGCCTGAATGCAAATTCTATCATAACTATATGCGTGCTTATTCCAAAGGAATGGCTAAGTGGATCATTGCAACTAAGCGGCGTTTAAAAACACGTCGATATATAGATTGAAATGATGATAAAACAAATAACGATAATAGATAGATTCACATTTCTCAAGTAAACCAAGTTTTCTCATCCTAAGTCAAGATTCAACTTTCCATGGCAACCTCGCCATCCATCCCAAGTTTTATTTTGCAAAAGTCTAAACCCTTGATTGTAATCCCGAGCATTGCTCAATCCGTGAAACACGGCTATCCGAATAGATTGTACACTCTGCAGAGGTTATGCACTTTACCCACATGACATGATAATCTCTTTTGTGCACGGCCATTAGCACACTTCCTTTGGTGTCTTGCAGAGAATCATGACAAAGCCTTTACAATGTTACGTCTTAACTCGGTACCACCCGCTAAGGTTTCAACACTGAAGGGTCGATAACCACATCCCCCACTCTTGCGCCACAGGTTCATTAAAAGGATGAACCACCCCACCACCGGTAGTACCAAAGTTAAGACATTGCAAATTAGTCACTAGGTTGCCCCATAACGAGACATGTGGTTGCACGATTGACTCGGGTCAAAGACTCGCAAGGTGTCCTTATGGTTTGATCAAAGCAAGACATACACATACCCTCGCCCATCGGGCCCACCCCGCATCTTGCCCTTTCCACTTGCTCACCCAAAATCATAACCACCCCAGGTTGATTACCAAGCACCACGTGCCATCAACAATTCAATATCGTTGCATGACATCCATTGCCACCACAACTCAATCTCATCGTGTGACCACACATGACACACAAATTCATAACATTGTTCCATATTCCATTAGTCAAGATTATTTATCAAAGATTCAAGTACATGTGATGATGTGGCATGGCTAAGCATTCTATTCGGTCTAACCATCCATGTTGATTTCAGTATTAACCAACTATAATTAACCAATCTAAGGTGACAAGTGGATCATGGCATACAAATATCAAGGTAGGGTGTAATTCAAAAGGGTATAATACCTAAATCCCAATTTAGGTTGAAATCATTGTACTCATGAAATAACAAGTGATAAGGTAAATCAAAATAGCATGCAATCTAATTTATGGGTGCAACATGATCAAAGCACAACTTACCTTGCTTAAGCTCACGGTATTGCTCGAGGATTGCTCTTGAATTAATAATTCCTCCTCGAAACTTCGCTCAACTCAACGTCTCACGAATCGAGAAGAAATAGCAAATAAACACCAAAACTAAATAACAAATAAACTCAAAAATTCAAATAAAAGCCACCATTAGAAAGATCTCAATTTTACAAATTTTAGGAATTTGAATCACCTCAATCGGAGTTCGGATGAGAGAGAGCGAACCCTCGGAAAATTCAATTTCCTGAAAATTCATGAAATTGGAAAACTCGGAAATATTTTGAATTGTTTTTATAAACGAAAATGGTTTTTATTATTTTCCCTCTCACTGACGTATAGGACCCACGCCGCTAATGCACGCGCTCCCGTGGCAACCGATGCAGTACCAATGCAACGTCACCTTGGCACCACATCAGCCGGCGGCGAGCGGACGACATCCCTCCAGACTCACCTCGACGTTGCCGATCTAATGACGCGCTCGGACTTGAGTTTAGAGCTTCGGTTCGTCGGTGGCACAGCCTTCTTTTCCTGCTGCGACGACCTCCACGACGATCTCTTTCCCTGGCGATGCTCCGGTGGTACGAACGTGCGCCCGGAATGCTTCTCGACGACAACTCGCAGTCCTTCACGATTTTCCCGAGCGATGGCGCGACTCGCTCGATCGCCTGGGATTTTTCTTCTGCCGCTCGTTCCTCCTGGCGTCGCCTGTGCACGGCTTAAATAGTGAGCGCTCGTCCTTCTCTTGCGCGCCTAGGACTCCGAGTCCATGACGTATTCGCCAGCTCACGAGTTCGAATTGGCTTCGCGCGGATTAACAGGACGAGACGTCCTTCTCCCGCCCGAAACTCTTCGCGCGTCCTCGAAGAATCTCCAACGATAGAGAATTTTGAATCGGCTACGCAAGACGTTCTTCCCTCGGACGGCGGCGCGACACGCTCACGATTTCCCCTTTTTTTCCTCTGACGCTCGCTCGGTTCTAGCGATGCTGCCTGGACGCGGTTTAAATAGCCAGCGCGAGCCTCCTCCCGCCCGGAAAGGACTCTGAGTCCCCTACCGAATTCGGCGCCCACGCTAGAGTCCAACTCGAGCACGTGTTGGAGAAACGGAAGAACTCCGAGTTCCCACGGACGACGCATGCAGCAACGTTATTTCCAAATCGCGCCGGTCAGCAATGATTTCCTAATCCGATTCAATCCCGGAGAGAAAAAGAAATTTCCCAAAAATACCTCGAGACCTTCTATACTCAAATAAGATATTTTTGGGCAGACTTTATTTTAAATTTCCTTTTTATGAATATTTCTTAACAAAAGCCATATATACTAATTTGAACTTGATTTAAATAAATCTCAGAAAATCTAATAAATCCAAAAAATTCACAAGAATTATAAATTGCATTAAAATAATATTAATTAATTAAGAATCAAAAATTGGGATGTTACAAACCTCCCCCCCCCCTTAACGGAATCTCGACCTAGATTTAGGGTGACTAGAGAATAGGTTTGGAAATTCGCTTTGAGATCTTCTTCGCTCTCCCAAGTTGCTTCATTTTACGAATGATTATTCCATTGAACTCTCTGAGCGAGTAGATTTATTTACGGTCCTGCGCTCCATTGTATCCAAGATTTTAATAGGTCGTTCCTTATAAGTCAAATCCTCTTGCAACTCGATAGCTTCTAACGACATCTGCTCTCATCGCACCACGAGACATTTCTTAAGGTTGCGACACATGGACCACATCATGAACTCACCGCTAATGGTAGGGCAACTCAATTGGTACATAACCTCTCCTCGGCTCGTAATCTTAAATGGCCCAACATACCTAGGTGCAAGTTTTCCCTTGACTTGAAACCTTTTCACACCTTTAAGAGGAGTAACCTTAACAAGGCTCGCACCTAAACATTCACCCCTTCATGGTACTCCTTCTTGACCTGAGATGATTTTTGTAGGCGATTCAGCATTTCTCAAGTAAACCAAGTTTTCTCATCCTAAGTCAAGATTCAACTTTCCATGGCAACTTGCCATCCATCCCAAGTTTTATTTTGCAAAAGTCTAAACCCTTATTTGTAATCCCGAGCATTGCTCAATCCGTGAACACGGCTATCCGAATAGATTGTACACTCTGCGGAGGTTATGCACTTTACCCACATGACATGATAATCTCTTTTGTGCACGGCCATTAGCACACTTCCTTTGGTGTCTTGCAGAGAATCATGACAAAGCCTTTACAATGTTACATCTTAACTTCGGTACCACCGCTAAGGTTTCAACAGAAGAATCCGATAACCTATGATCCCCCACTCTTGCGCCACAGGTTCATTAAAAGGATGAACCACCCCACCTTGGTAGTACCAAAGCTAAGACATTGCAAATTAGTCACTAGGTTGCCCCATAATGACATGTGGTTGCACGATTGACTCGGTCAAAGACTCGCAAGGTGTCCTTATGGTTTGATCAAAGCAAGACATACACATACCCTCGCCCATCGGGCCCACACAACATCTTGCCCTTTCCACTTGCTCAGACCCAAAATCATAACCACCCAGGTTGATTACCAAGCACCACGTGCCATCAACAATTCAATATCGTTGCATGACATCCATTGCCACCACAACTCAATCTCATCGTGTGACCACACATGACACACAAATTCATAACATTGTTCCATATTCCATTAGTCAAGATTATTTATCAAAGATTCAAGTACATGTGATGATGTGGCATGGCTAAGCATTCTATTCCGGTCTAACCATCCATGTTGATTTCAGTATTAACCAACTATAATTAACCAATCTAAGGTGACAAGTGGATCATGGCATACAAATATCAAGGTAGGGTGTAATTCAAAAGGGTATAATACCTAAATCCCAATTTAGGTTGAAATCATTTGTACTCATGAAATAACAAGTGATAAGGTAAATCAAAATAGCATGCAATCTAATTTATGGGTGCAACATGATCAAAGCACAACTTACCTTGCTTAAGCTCCTGGTATTGCTCCGAGGATTGCTCTTGAATTAATAATTCCTCCTCCGAAACTTCGCTCAACTCAACGTCTACGCGAATCGAGAAGAAATAGCAAATAAACACCAAAACTAAATAACAAATAAACTCAAAAATTCAAATAAAAGCCACCATTAGAAAGATCTCAATTTTACAAATTTTTAGGAATTTGAATCACCTCAATCGGAGTTCGGATGAGAGAGAGCGAACCCTCGGAAAATTCAATTTCCTGAAAATTCATGAAATTGGAAAACTCGGAAATATTTTGAATTGTTTTTATAAACGAAAATGGTTTTTATTATTTTCCCTCTCAGCGGCGTATAGGACCCACGCCGCTAATGCACGCGCTCCGTAGCAACCGATGCGATACCAATGCAACGTCACCTTGGCACCACATCGGCCGTGGCGGCGGGCGACATCCTCGAGACTCACCTCGGCGTTGCCGATCTAATGGCGCTTCGGACTTGAGTTTAGAGCTTCGGTTCGTCGGTGCTTGACCTTCTTTTCTGCTGCGGCGACCTCCACGACGATCTCTTTCCTGGCGATGCTCGGTGAATGCGAGCGTGCGCCGGAATGCTTCTCGGCGACAACTTCGCGATCCTTCACGATTTTCCCGGCGATGGCGCGACTTCGCTCGATCGCTGGGATTTTTCTTCTGCTCGTTCCTCTGGCGTCGCTGTGCACGGCTTAAATAGTGGCGCTTCGTCCTTCTCTTGCGCGCCTAGGACTCGAGTCCATGCGTATTCGCCCGACTCACGAGTTGAATTGGCTTGGCGGATTAACGGGGCGAGGCGTCCTTCTCCCGCCGAAACTCTTGGCGTCCTCGAAGAATCTCCAACGATAGAAATTTTGAATCACTCATAAGGCGTTCTTCCCTCGGACGGCGCGCGACACATCACGATTTCCCCTTTTTTTCCTCGGCCTTCGCTCGGTTCTAGCGATCTTTGCTGGGCCAGCGGTTTAAATAGCGGTATGAGCCTCCTCCGCTTGGGAAAGGACTCTGAGTCCCCTACCGAATTCGGGCGTACGCTAGAGTCCAACTCGAGCACGTGTTGGAGAAAGCGGAAGAACTCCGAGTTCCCACGGACGACGCATGCAGCAACGTTATTTCCAAATCGCGCCGGTCAGCAATGATTTCCTAATCCGATTCAATCCCGGAGAGAAAAAGAAATTTCCCAAAAATACCTCGAGACCTTCTATACTCAAATAAGATATTTTTGGGCAGACTTTATTTTAAATTTCCTTTTTATGAATATTTCTTAACAAAAGCCATATATACTAATTTGAACTTGATTTAAATAAATCTCAGAAAATCTAATAAATCCAAAAATTCACAAGAATTATAAATTGCATTAAAATAATATTAATTAATTAAGAATCAAAAATTGGGATGTTACAAACCTCCCCCCCTTAACGGAATCTCGACCCCGAGATTTAGGGCTGACTAGAGAATAGGTTTGGAAATTCTGCTTTCAGATCTTCTTCGCTCTCCCAAGTTGCTTCATTTTCTGAATGATTACTCCATTGAACTCTACAGAAGCGAGTAGATTTATTTCTGGTCCTGCGCTCCATTGTATCCAAGATTTTAATAGGCTGTTCCTTATAAGTCAAATCCTCTTGCAACTCGATAGCTTCTATGACATCTGCTCTCATGGCACCTGAGACATTTCTTAAGCTGCGACACATGGACCACATCATGAACTCCTGCTAATGACTGGGGCAACTCCAATTGGTACGCAACCTCTCCTCGGCGGCTCAGAATCTTAAATGGCCCAACATACCTAGGTGCAAGTTTTCCCTTGACTTGAAACCTTTTCACACCTTTAAGAGGAGTAACCTTAAGATATACGAAATCATTGGGCTCAAAGCTCAAATCTCGACGACGATTATCAGCATAACTCTTCTGTCTCGACTGTGCTGTTCTCAGCCTTTCTCTGATCGTGGCAACTTGCTCTTCAGCCTCCCTGAGCATCTCAGGCCCAAATACCGAACGTTTTCCCCGTTTCGTTCCAATTTAACGGGGTACGACAAGCTCGACCATATAAGGCTTCAAATGGTGACACTTGCAACCTAGCCTGATAACTATTGTTGTAACTAAACTTTGCATATGGCAAACATTTATCCTAAAATGCAGTGTATGATTTTGCACAAGCTCTCAACATATCCTCTAAAGTCTGATTATCTCTTTCTGTCGAACCATCCATCTAAGAATGATACGTGGTGCTGAGATTCAAGAGAATTATCGTTGCTTCATGTAACTTATTCTAAGCCCCCGAGATAAATTGGATACCTATATCGGACACAATCTTCTTAGGCACCTACGCAGTTATTAAATCCCTGACAGATTTGCCAAATGATCCTTTGAATACGTAGTCCTCAGTGGTATGAAATGAGTAGTTTTGGTTAATTTAATCAATAATGATTCCTCCGAATTCATACCTTTTAGGGGATCATTTTAATGATTTGCCTCCTATAGGAATCTATAATGATTTGCAACGAACCTTTAGATCTCTAATGCATTACCTTTATTTTTTTGATTCACATCACATTGAGTATCATAACCAATAGTTTCGCCCTTCACCTTAGGTCACTAAAACCTTTCCTTAAGATATTGATTCTCTTTGGCACTTCCTGGGTATATCGAATACTTAGAATTATGAGTTTTCTCAAGTATCAATTTCTTAGGATCTTCCTATCCGGCACACTGGTTCAGCATTAAATCCTTATGGTATCCTAATCACTCAAATTTCTACTTTTTAGGCTAAGCCTTCTTCTTTCTTTGACTTGATTTTGTACTTCATCTATCTTTGAACTTCTTATGTTCTGATCTTCTAATGTTGGTTCTATTTCCAAGGCAACTATGAAACCTTGTGGGGCGACTTTTAATTTCAACTTCTTAGATTCCTTACATACCCTGGTTAATTGCTTATTATCAACATATTACCTCGTAACTCAAACGTCGACTACCACCTTAGCCTTACTGAAATGCCTATGGATTCTGACACTAGACTCCTTGATCCTTTCCAACCGTTATCTTCATCTTATATTAAGGTGGGACTGAGTAAATATATTTAGATTCTTAAGGCTCATATTTATTTTCGATGAGATAGTGACACCATTTTTACTTGCGCTTTTCTAGCGACTAACTCCAAGTCATATGTAGGGTAGTCTCAACTGCCTCATCGTTTATGCAACAGCGTTGGTTCACTTCTCAGATTATGTCTAGAAGCATCATCCTTATATATTGAAACTACTCCGCACAGCTAGTAATACTAACACATGCGTTAATGGTAACCGCTCTTTCAACTTCCGAAAACCCTTTTCATTATTCTGGTGTACATGCATCTCTTTTCTCCTTAACAATCGTACAAAAGGTCTAGCTATTGTCGAAAAACCTTCCTATGAACCAGTGGTATTATCTTACCATTTCTAGAACCTTAAATCTAGGTAACGTACTTTGGTTGCTTCCTATGTAACACAACTTCTACCTTGCTTGGTTCAATAATAACTCCTTTAGCAGTCTTTATATGACTAAGGATTTTGACCATTTCACTTCCGGAATTCACACTAGTTGAGCTTAGCATATGACTACTACTCTTGCAATCTTTCTAAATCAATCTAACATGTTCTGCATGATCTTCTCTTGTCTTAGGGTATACTAGATTGTCATCAACCATGAATTTATCAATTACTCCATAAATATCTTACTTATCATGTTCATTAGATATGCGGGGCATCGGTCAATTCAGGAGATTTAGCCAAAACTTATATCGTTTATGTAGAGAGCGCAATCTTAGAAACATCTTTCCCCTAATTCCTAAATTTATGATAACCTAAGCGAAATTTTGTCCCAAAGAAATTCCAATTCTCTTCTAAACCGTCCAATCATGTTGTCGATCCTGATATTGGATACTTGTTTTTGACCATTTCTTTATTTAAAGCATGATTCATTGCACTTTTTCGATCTTCTATTTTCCTTTTTGTTAACCACAAATAACGCACTAAGCTTTCTCAAAACTCTTCCTAGTAATTCTTCGTCATGCCTTTCCGTTTTCCATTAATTCATTAAAAACATTTGACATTGTCTTTTCATTATTGGGTTGTATCAGGCACTAATTCGCTCACGATCTTGATCTTCTGATATGACGGCATGCTAGACAAATTCTTAGGAAATATGTCAAGGTTTTCTCTAACAACTGGTGCATCTTCTAGTTGGCAAATTCCACACTGTTATCCATCAGTTGGCTAGCATAAACTATCATCGATATACATCTCTCAGAAATAGCCTTAGGCTTGGGCATCCCCTTAATTTAAAGAATAACCTACATATCCAACCCAATAGGATTTGCTTGGAACTCTACTCTCTTAATAAGCACTGAATTCTCAACTTCCTGGAATAAATCTAGTATAACTAAGCGCTTTTCGAAAATGACAAATCCTCGATCTAACAAGCTCAGGCTGGGTACTCCTAACTAGCCACCGTTGCACACGTATCATATTTAGATGAACCATATATGCAATAATACTCTTAGAGAACATCTAACTCATCGTTTCCCCATTATTGCTTCTTTATTCCAACAAGGAACCTTTTACATGGAATACATTACTAATCCTCTACTTTTACCGATAGGTTTACGACATTGCACTAAGTAAACTCACAGCTCTAACTTCCTTGATTTGGCTTTGGCGTTGGGGCTTTGATAGGGACGGAGTTGTAATTGACTTGAACCAATGCGATTGCTTTTCCTTGAGGGCATTTCTTTGGCAAAGCGCTTAGGTTTGTGGCAATTATAGCGAGTCTAGGGTGAACTTTCTTTCTTGGTTATTCGTTGATTGGAACAATATCTTTTACTTGAGCGCCTTTTTTCTTGATTGGTTCTCTAGACAAATTCCTTCCGCAATTTCACGCTTACTCTTAGCGTTATGTATCGGTAGGGTAACTTCTGTATATCCTAGCTATAGGAATTATTTGTCTTCTCTGTGGACATCGACTAACATAATGGCCTTTCCGGTGTGATTTGTAGCCCAAAATCTGCGCTTCTGCGATTCATTACTTTTGATTAGCAACACATCCCCTAGTAAAGCGATCTTCTTCACCATACAAGGGACTGCTGTGGGTGATAGCCACTTCTTGTTTTTTACATTTAAGGTCGATAGGTTTTAGGAGGTGCATTTTAACTCTCAAGCGGCGTATCCGGTGCAACAAAGTTTCCCCTTCTTATTGATAATTCTCGAGTAACTAGGGTTCGTAGTATTCTGTTGATGCTAGATTACGGCAGTAACTATTGGATCCAAGGGACACTGAAGTGGACAATGGTCTTGTCTTTCACAAAGGTGATAGGTGATGTTACTCATAGGACCTTTTCTAATTGTATGATTTCCCTTGCAACTAGAGCAATTGATCACATGCTTATTTGAGTATGCCTAATTTTCCCACAGCGAATGCACGCTTGATCCTATAACTTATGCGGTCATGGCTTGGCAGAGCTCGGGTGGCTCGAGGAGCCCGGCGGTGGGGCTGGAGCCTCGCATCTTGTGGCAGGCGTACGCTCCACCATCCCCCGGAGATTTTGGCACTTGACCTTGGCCTCCGGCTCGTCGGACTCGAGGGGATCTTAGTGGAGCGGCGTCGCCATTCTGACGACATTTTAGTTAGCCTGGGGAAGAGCAGGAGACCGTCGGGTCCCGACCGGTTAACGCTGGACTGGGCGTCTTGTTGCCTGTGGCTGGGCGCGTGAGGCTCGGTAGTCAGCTCCAAGTTGGCCTAAAGCTTGTCGGTAGGGCCTTTTGAGCCCAAGCCGCCTGCTGCTGCCTGCAGCTGGCCGAACACAGGGGCTCTCCTCCTCCCCTCGCCTCGGCGTCTTTGGCGGCGGTCCCGAGCTGGAGGGTCGCGGCGGGTTCGGCCGCGCCATATTGCACTCAGCGAGTACAACTTCGTCAGAGGTGTGCCAGCGTCGGAGCTAGAGCCGTCGTTGGAGAAAACTCGAGGAGTTCGTGGATGGAGTCCGATGCATAACGTCCAAGTTTGACCCAATTTTAAGTTTTGGAGTTATTTAAATTTTTGTGAAATAATTAAAATTTATTTACATTTAATTGAATTTATCTGAATTTTTGGGATTTAATTGGATTTAATCAAAATTAAATTAGATTATCCTCTCTTGAATAATTAATATCAGAAAAATTATTTATCAAAATAAACAAAAATATTTTATTTAGGCTCAAAATGCTCTGAAATATTTTCTAGAATTATTCTAGAATTTTTGGGTATTTTTAGTGCCATAAATAATTCTTTTGAATTTCTGGATTTATTTTTATTGAGAAAAGCCGGAATATCGTTAGCTACAGTGTCGGGCCAAGCCCAACATTGTGCTCGTGCCAGAAAACTGTAACATCCCAAAATTTGAAGTTTTGGAATGTTTAAATTCAAAAGTGAACCATTTGCATTTTCTTGGAATTAATTGAAGCTTAACATGAATTTTCCAATAATAAAAGATTTAATTTGATTAATCTATGCGTCAAATTAAAGGTTTCAGATTTTATTGGGTTCCTTTTGCTTCAAGGAATTTTTCTGTATTTTGGAGATTTTTCTGAATTTATTTGCTATTTATTTGAATTTATTTGGAGTTATTGGAATTTCTGGAATTTATTAATTGGAAAAACGTTTTAATTTCCAAAATTTCTTGGGCTGAAATTGCCTCGGCCCATTTCCTATTCATGCTGCCCACTCATGCACTTACCGCATCCGTCCGATCGCGCCAGCGTCCGGCTCTGATGCCTCCGTCGTCTTGTTGCCGCATGGCCGCCTAAACCCTAACCCAGCCTTGCGCCCTTCGGCGTCCCGAGTGAACACGGCTCCCAGGGCTATTAAAAGCGCCGCCACCTCCGTCTGAGTTACGCCTCGTCACATTGCTTCGCCGCCATCTCTCTTGTCGCTTGAGGCGCCGCCACATGAGAGCCCTCGCGCGAAGTTGTCGCCGTCTCGTGCACCTTCTCGCCGTTTCTGGCCTCTCCGGCGCCTCGCCGCCACCGGTTGCGTCCGAACTCACCTCAAAGCCCTCTCCCGATCCATGATTCTTCCGCCCGATCCGGCCGTCCTCCGCCGTTTCGTGTAATCGTCTTCTCCGCCTCGGTAAGTCGGCGCCGCCGCCTCGCCGTCGCGCCCTTCCATAAACCTCGGTTTATTCGATCTCGGTGGGCGCTCGGATCGCTGCCGCGTCCTCGGCCGTGAGCATCAGCGTCGCCGTCCGATTCGAAGCCGGCGTTCAAGATTCGCCAGCGTGGCGGACCCGCTTCCATGCGCGTCGCGCTAATGTAGCGCCACGTGTGTGCCAAGCCGGCGCCACCTCGATCCTAAGCGCCGCGTGGCATGCCACGTCGTTGTGGTTCGCCGCGTCACCGATTGCCCTCTCGGTGCCTTTGGGTTCACCGTGGAGCCGAGTCTCGACTCGTGGGTCCCGCATGTCGATCGGTATTTTATTTTCTTTTCTGATTTTCCAAAAACCGAAAATTCCAGCCAATCGAAGTGACACGTGTCACCCTTACCGAAATTTTCTGATTTTCTCTGAATTAAATCTTCCAAAGGCCGTTCTCCTTCGTCAGAACTCCGATTGAGCGATTCAAATTCCTAAATTTTTGTAAAATCGAGATCTACATTCCAGAGCTATTTATTTTCAATTTTGAGCTTGTTTGCTTCTCTGTTTTGTATTTATTTGGTTTCGTTGCTTTATTTTCGGTGAAGCGAATCTGAGGAGTGAACAGAGACTTCGAAGACCAAGAATCAGCACTTGAACAGCAAGGCAAGTCGTAGACCTTTGATCATATTGAACCCATGTTTGCAAAAGTACTTTGTTTTATACAATCGCATGCTATTTATGTAACAATGCTAGTTTATGGAAGTAGCTATTTACCTGTTGGAGTATGCCCCTTTGATTATTGGAATGCCATGTATCCATTGTTAACCATAGGTTGGGACATTACTAGTTGGACATAATCATATTACCAACATTGGGTTATCGTAGCTATGCTTAGCCATGCTTAGTTGTCCGATGGGATTCATATCACCTGTGAGCTAATGTTAATCTTGACTTAATGAGATATTGAATTGTGGCTGTTGACCACTGTTGTAAAACTTGTTGTACCATGGCAGGGGATGCCAATGGTTTTGGGTTGAACAAAATGTTTCCCTCGGGCAATTGATCGTGCGAGAAAAGGGGTGCTTTTAGCACATTGGGATGTGGCTGTCTTTGCTGAGTCAATTTAAGGACTTAATCTTGTCGCCATTGAGCTGGGCCTAACGTGCAACCACGAGTCGGTATGGGGCGGACCTAGTGATTAATTTGCAATGTCGGACTTGAGTATTGCCAGTTGTTGGTGTGGGGCAGGTAGACCCACATGGCTCAAGAGGGGAGCCCAGGGGCTAAACCTTAGAGGGCGATCTTGGGTTTTGTCTTTCACAAAGGTGATAGGTGATGTTACTCATAGGACCTTTTCTAATTGTATGATTTCCCTTGCAACTAGAGCAATTGATCACATGCTTATTTGAGTATGCCTAATTTTCCCACAGCGAATGCACGCTTGATCCTATAACTTATGCGGTCATTGCCTTGGCAGAGCTCGGGTGGCTCGAGGAGCCCCGGCGGTGGGGCTGGAGCCTCGCATGCTGTGGGCGAGACGTCGCTCCACCATCCCCCGGAGATTCGGCACTTGACCTTGGCCTCCGGCTCGACGGACTCGGGGATGCCGTGGAGCAGCGTCGCTGCTGCGGCGACATTTTGGTTAGCGTGGGGGGAAGAACGGAAGACCGTCGGGTCCCACCGATTAACGCTGGACTGGCGCGTCTTGTTTGCACCACGCCTGGCGCGTGTGAGGGCTCAAGTGGTACAGCTCAAGTTGGCCTAAAGCTTGTCGGTAGGGCCTTTTGAGCTAAGCGCCCGTATTTCTTGCCGAAGCTCAGCCTTGCGGCGAACACTGAGGCTCTCCTCCTCCTAACGCCTCGGCGTCTTGGCGGCGGTCCCGAGCTTGAGGGGTCGGGATTGACCGCCCCGCCATGTTGCACTTCAGAGAGTACAACTCGTCGAGGTGTGCCCAGCGTCGAGCTAGAGCCGTCGTTGGAGGAAAACTCCGGGAGTTCGTGGATGGAGTCCAAATATTTGTAACGCCCCAAGTTTGACCCAATTTTAAGTTTTGGAGTTATTTAAATTTTTGTGAAATAATTAAAATTTATTTACATTTAATTGAATTTATCTGAATTTTTGGGATTTAATTGGATTTAATCAAAATTAAATTAGATTATCCTCTCTTGAATAATTAATATCAGAAAAGGTATTTATCAAAAATAAACAAAAATATTTTATTTAGGCTCAAAATGCTCTGAAATATTTTCTAGAATTATTCTAGAATTTTTCGGGTATTTTTAGTGCCATAAATAATTCTTTTGAATTTCTGGATTTATTTTTATTGAGAAAAGCCGGAATATCGTTAGCTACAGTGTCGGGCCGAGCCCAACATTGTGCTCGTGCCAGAAAACCCTAGCGCCGCTGATTTCGCACCGTGCGATCTTGATCGGACGATCGTGAATGAGCCGCGTTGTTTAATCACTTGAGTCGTCGGATCTCAGTAAGTAACCATTAGGATGTCTACGCGTGGCACAGCTCCGCCGAACCGTTATTCAATCAGCGCCGTTGGATCGCGATCGAATGGCGGGATGTGACCAAAGCATCTCGGGAGGGTGCGACTGTGCATCGCCGTCGCCAGTAGGGTGCCGAGGATCTTGTCAGAGATATTGCGCGTTCTCCAAGGCATGTCCGAGCGGGGGATATAGTGCACTGCATGCAGCTCACTCACCCGCTCATTTTGCCCATTCTCTCGTGTCCTGTCGTACGCCGTAGCCCACGCGAGAGCTCGCCGTAGTAGCCATACCCTTCCTCTCGGTTCTTCTTCATTGTTCGCCGCCGTCCGCCGCTCTTCAGTGCACTTGTGAACCTCGCCAGAGTTCCTCGTGCCAAGACGCGTCCAGAAGGCCATTTCTTCCGATCGGAGACGCTCGAAAACACCGTCGCCCACTCCATCTTCCCCAAGTCTGGCAACCAGCGCCACCGCCTTTTCTTCGGAGCTTCGCAACTCGCCTCAGCCGTCGGATCTTAATCCAACGTCTAAGGTAAAGCCACGCGTCCTTTCTTTGAATCATGCTGCAGCGATACCGATAGATCTCCGCCGTTAGATGGCGATCGTGCGGTTCTGGTCGGGCCACGTAGGCTAGTGAATAGTAAACTCTCGGGGTAACGGTAGCCGTCGGATCTCCATCGCACGTCTGAGGTAACGCCACGTTTTCTCCCATAGATTCACGTTTAAATAATCATCGGTCGATCTCGGCCGTCGGATTTTAATCCAACCACCCCCATTGCGCCACGTAGGCTTGGTAGCGATAAAGCGTGTGGGTAGCGCGCCGTTGATTTCCATCTTCGCGTACGGTGCGTCCCACGAGGTGCGGTGAATAATAAACCGTGCGAATGCAAATGGCAGTGAATTTCAATCCTATCGCCACCGTAATGCCACGTAACCGCGCAAGGATAGCCGTTGCCGTATACCGACCGTTGGATCTGAATCCAACGGCTAGGAAAAATTGTGTTCGCGTGGTTTGATGCTTGCGCGACGCATGTCGACTTCGGTTGGGTGAGCAGCATTCACCGGGCCCACTTGTCGATGTCTTTGGCGGTCGTGGCGGTGACGTCGACATGGCGTCATCTGGGGCCCGCGATGTCGATTGGCGAGAGCGGCGTGGCTGTCTCTGGTCTTGACACGTGTCGCCGAGAGAGGATTTAACCGGATTTTCAGTAGGAAAATAAATAGAATAATTCGGTTTTTCTTTTTATTTGAATTTCAGAAACTTGTAATCACTATAACTTTTGCATTTCAACTTGGATTTGGGTGATTCCCATCCCTCAAAATTTGTAAAAATGTGAGCTATTTAATAGTGAATTTTATTTTATTTTTAAAATTTATCTTACTGTCTGTATTGTGTATTTATTATATGTTGCTTAGTACGAATAGACTCCGAGTTACCGGAAGTCGCCGGGGAAGGATTCGAAGACCCGTCGCAGATCTCAGACCAGGATCAACTGCTATTCGAAGGCAAGTCATGCTTTGACCATATTGCCCCTAGACTTTTAAAATGTATTTCCATTTAAACTATGCATGCTATATTCATTAAGAAAATGACATTGATAAATCTTGGGTAGTTTAGATAATACCCTATCTTGTTAATACCACCTTGTTAATATTAATTGTATGCCCTGCAATCCTTGTCAACGTAAGATATTAATTAGAGTTGGTTGCTATTATAAAGCCAACACGGGAGGCTAGACCGTGATTAGCTGCTTAGTGTGCTTATGTACGTGGAATGACTTTCAAATTTGCAAAGAATATTGACTAAACAATTATGAAACGCATTTTGGAATAATGCGATGATGTCATGAGATGGAATTGGGGGTAGCGACCTGTGTGGTCCTACTCATACAATGACGTGGGCATTGGCATGTGTTGCATAAATGCAAACCCGGGGTGGGAAAAGATTTGGACCAGGGCAAGTGGTAAGAAGGCTTCGTGCCAGGTGGGCTTGTGTGGCAACGAGATGTATTGTTATTGTAGAGGCTGTGTGCCGAGATGTATAAAACGGAAGTCTTGCCCGGGACAGTTAAGGACTTCACCTTGCGAGCCTTTGAACTGAGTTTCTCGTACAACCACTTGTCTGGAATGGGACGGACCTAGTTTAGTAAGGTTCTAATATCTTTCCTTTGACACCTCGGGGTGTGATTACACAAAAATGTAATCAGTATGGGGGGCGTACTGTCTTGCTGCGCTTGGTACCCATCAAGCTCATATCTGCTGGTTCTAAACTTTGGCTCTGTGTGAGGGAAGTGTTAGAAAGGCAATTCTAGAGAGGTTCACTGGTTAAGTGTTAGTCTCTGAAAGACTTTATTGCAATCAATCACGTGTGGTGGCGGTAGATCTGTGGGTAAAGTGTCTGACCTCTGCAGAGAGTGTGTGTTAAATCTATTCGAATAGCCGCGTCCGCGGTATTGGGCAATGCTCGGGGATTACAGTCAAGGGTTAGATTTTCACAAAATAAAAATGTGGAATGGGTGGCTGTGTGCCAAAAGCTAATGAATCAAGCTAGGGCTGTGTGCTAAACTCTTGGAAAAGAATCGAGAAATTAATTATTAATAATATTGGTTTTACCGCTTTTAATCTATCAGGATTACCTGTTAAAAAGAAATGCTGCTTTATGCAAAATAACCATTTAAGCCTTTCCTTTGGAATAAGCCATGCATGTAGTAATAGAGCTGCATTGTGCATGACTTGTTGAGTATGTTGTATACTCACCCTTGCATCGACAAAAACCTCAGAAGAAGAAGCTGTGCCAGCTTGGGAGGAGGAGTTCATCGAAGGCCAGGAGAATTAGGGATTAAGCCTCGTCGGTTGCAGTGGCTCGAGGGTTTCATCATCGTACTTTTGCTTCGCTATTGAACTTGTGCTACTTTGATATTATCGCCTGCGTGCTGAATTATTGTAAGGTGACCATAAGGTCTTGTAACTCGTTTATATTCATGTTTGAAGTACTTTATTATTAATTCATTGTGTATGGTGTGGTACTTCAACTTGTTTATCATGTGTGTACTAAGCGTGATCTGGACTAGTCTGAGAATACCAGAGGGTCGGATTTGCGGTCGGGTCCCGACGACGCAGCGTAGTCGACCATCGTCACGAATCGTGAGCCCGAGGGGAGTGGAGCCCCTACCCGTAGGGGCTTATGCGCACCGCCGCCGAAAGCAGCACAATGATGGACAGGCCTTGGTGTCGAGGTCCATGCAGGGACCTCAAGCCGGAGGTCATCGAGGGCGTTGACGATGGAGTCCAGGCTCCTGACGGAGGCCTAGACCTGAGAGGCGGTGGGGACGAGCACGTGCTCTCCCGCCGGAGTGGCGACGAAGTCGAGTGAGCGAGCGGATCAGCTTCCGACGCATAAGCAGCGCCGTCGTGGATGAAGAAAGCCATCAAGGAGGTCCTTTGGAGTCCGGAGGCGAAGATGATGATCTTGCCAAGACCCTACAGCGCAGCTAGCCGGTGTTTCATTATAACCGCAAGTAAATTTGTAAGTATAGGGGTCGCGTGCTCCCTCTCCCTGAATGGTCAGACTATAGGAGTCCAAGATGTATACTGGTTCGGGCTGAATGTCCCTACGTCCAGTTTGTGGTGGCTTGTATTACCCTCGGTGCAGTGGTCTGCTCGGGATTACAAGTGAGGACTCAGGACAGGCCCTGAGCGCTCGTCCGAGTGAGGGGACTCGGGAGTCTTTGTCTATGGGTTTGACTTGACGGAGGTCGGATGTGTTTTTCAGGTTGGAAGGCTTGAACCGAATCGATCTCCCCCTCCCTAAGGGCCCCTGCCTCCCCATATATAGACGGAGGGGGCAGGTTACACGGGAATTTAGAGAGAAGAGGTAGGGGTATACTACGCCCGGGAGTCCCGGTCTTCGGCCTTGGAGTTTGACAGGTTCCTGTTTGTCCCATGCCGGGTTGGTAGACATAACGGATAGTGTTCCGCTAGGAAGGTGAGCACCTGCCCTTTGTCTATCTGCCAGATACTGACATGGCTTACATTGTGCTCTGGTACCGTCTTGGGATGGAGCGCGTCCCTCCACTGTGCCTGACAGGGTGAAGAGACCGGAGCTTGACTTTGTAGCCTCTTGATCGCCTTGGGAAGGGGCCGCCCGCCCCTGCGTGGCCGTCGTGTCCATGGGGGCGGGCGGTCTGCTCGAGGCCGACCGGCGACGTGGCGAGGGTCGCTGAGTCGGAGCTTGTTAGGGTCCCAACCTGAGGCCAGGTCGGAGCCCGCGGGGGCGTCCGACCAGTGGCGGGGTCGGACCACCCTTGACGGGCTTGAACGAGGCTGAGAGTCCTTCGTGGCCCCTTGGGGCTTCGAGCCGGGCCCAAGACGAATCATCGGGCATTCCAGCTAATATTTAGGAATGATCCCATCTGTGAGGGATGGAGACTTTGGTAAAACCCTCTCCAGCATTCAGCATCGCTGCCAACCTTGCAGCCATATCCGTATGACTGAGAGAAAAATGATCTTGAAATAGATGTATACTTTGCTGTGGGGTACCCCGGGTATGAGTATTCGTCACTTCTACACTGGTGACTTTCTTGAGAGGAATGGCTTCTACCCATTTTGAGAAATAATCTGTGGCTGCGAGGATGAATTTATGTCCTTTACTTGATGCTGGGAATATTTGGCCGATTACATCTATTTTCCATCCTCTAAACGGCCATGGTTTGATAATCGGATGTAAAGCCGATGCCGGTGCGAGTTGCACATTTCCGAACTTTTGACAACTTTGGCACCCTATATAATACTTGAAACAATCCTCTAACATTATCAGCCAAAAATATCCTGTTCATCTTAAGATCCACTTCATTTTGTAAGCTAACTGATGTGAACCACAAATCCCCTCATGCACCTCACCCATAGCCACATTTGCTTCTTCATCACCCAGACATCTTAAAAGCAAACCTTCCATTGTCCGATAATACAGCTCATCTCCTAACACAACATACTTCAATGCCTGTTGCCGAACTTTGCGTTCAGTGGGCCTAGATGGGTTCGTCAAATAAGACTTTATTGTTGATCTCCAATCGGTAGTATCAATACACAACACTGCTTTGTCAACTGAATTAAACGCCTCGCATCGGCTGTATTCTTTATAGCCCGATGCTTCTTGAGCCAGCATATTGGCTTTGTTGTTCATCTTCCTGGGCACATGACTAATAGAAAATGAAGTGAATGTGCTGATAGTGTTAAAGCAATGCTCCAAATATTTCGATAATATTTCATCATTGCATGGGAATTCCCCTTTAACTTGTTGAACGACCAGTAATGAATCACCATAGGCCTCCACATCACTTACTCCGATACTCTCTAATAGTTGGAGCCCCCTGAGCAACGCCTCATATTCGGCCTGATTATTAGAGCATCGGCCATTAAGCTGGTATGCAAATTCGATGTTATGTACTTTCGGTGAGATCAGCACAATACCTATTCCACTCCCTTCTTGGCAAACCGATCCATCAAAATACAACTGCCAGGGAACCAAGCCAATCATCCCCACCATAGTGTCATACCCTGTGATGAAATCGGCTATTGCTTGCCCTTTGATAGCTTTAGCCGATTCGTACTGTAGGTCAAACTCAGTTAGAGCATAAGCCCATTTCTCAAGTCGTCCTCTTAAGATTGGCGCAGACAGCATGTATTTGATGATATCGGTTCTACACACTATTATACAAGTCGATGCTAATATATAATGCCTCAACTTAGTACAAGCAAAGTATAATGACAAGCATAATTTTTCTACCGAAGGGTACCTGATCTCGGTTTCCAAGAGTTGTCGGCTTAAATAAAATATCACTCGTTCTTTGCCATCGACTTCCTGGGCCAAGACTGCCCCAATAGTTTCGTTTTCAGCCGATACGTACAACTTCAATGGGATTCCTTTCTTTGGTGCTGCCAAGACTGGTGGTGATGCTAAATATTGTTTTATGTCATCAAAAGCTTTTTGCTGATCGGCTCCCCATACAAAGTCCTGATGGTCTTTTAATCTCAATAATGGGGTAAAAGCTTGAATTCGACTAGACAAATTTGAAATAAATCGTCGCAAGTAATTGATTTTGCCGATCAGCTTTTGTAGTTCATTTTTACATGTTGGCGGTTTTGTATTGACTATGGCTTTGACCCTTGTTTGGTTGACTTCAATTCTCCTCTCATGAACCATAAACCCGAGGAATTGGCCAGCCGACATGCCAAACGCACACTTCAAGGGGTTCATCTTCAACCCATGAGCCCTTGTGTTCTGGAACACCCTTTCTAAATCGGCCAAATGTTGCCAATCTTCTTTAGACTTCACTACCACATCATCGATATATATTTCAACAATATGGCCGATTAGATCGTGAAAAATCAAATTCATCGCACGTTGATAAGTAGCGCCTGCATTTTTCAAGCCGAATGTCATTACAGCCCATTCATACAACCCTAGCGCACCAGGGCATCTGAAGGCAGTTTTGGGGACATCGGCTTCTGCCATAAATATCTGGTTATACCCAGCATTCCCATCAAGAAAACTAATAATCTTGTTCCCTGACGCAGCGTCGATGAGCATATCGACTATAGGCATTGGGTATTCATCTTTTGGCGTGACTTTATTCAAATCTTTGAAATCCACACATACCCGAAGCTTACCATTCTTTTTATGACGGGAACGAAGTTTGACACCCACTCAGCATATCGGCACGGCCTTATAAACTTGGCCTCCAATAATATTTCAATTTCTTCTTTAATGATACTATACAACTCTGGATTAAAACGTCGTGGATATTGCTTATATGGCCGATATCCCAGTTTTATAGGCAGCTGATGTTCTACTAGTTGTCGGCTTAACCCAAGCATCTCATAATATTCGCAGGCGAAACAATCCCTATACCTTCTAAGTATCTCAACCAACTTGGCTTTGTACTCTATATCGAGTCTTGCACTTACAAAAGTTGGTCTTTTCCTATCGCCTGCTCCTATATCGACTTCCTCAAGCATATCGGCAGACGTGAAACCTTGGCTCAGCTTTTCATCTTCAAAATCTTCAATTGCTTCACAAGAATTTACCATATGCCGATAGCTTCACACCTTGTCTTGTAGAGTTTGGATCATTTCTGACCCCATCTCCTTAGGACTTCGCTTGCCCGATCAAACGTGCCTGGTCTAACACTGATCGGCATCAATCCTGACTTGCCAATGCATATAAAGTCGCAATCGTCTAAAGTTTTACCCGATATGCACTCCGCCTCTTCGTGGGGCCAATTTGCATCTGAACTTGTCATAGCAATGTGAGCCGATGTATCGGCTGAGACGACTTCGACTTCATCTCCGTTCCATTGTACAAGAAGTTGGTGCATGGTTGAAGGTATGCAACAATTGGTATGTATCCAATCTCGTCCAAGGAGCACACTGTAATTTCCTTTTGCTTCAATCACAAAGAATGCTGTCGGCAAAGTTTTGTTGCCGATAGTTAGCTCTGTAACCATCACTCCCTTCGCTTCAGTGGGATCACCTGTGAAATCATTTAATACCATGTTCGTCTTGATCAGATCTTCATCGGTCTTGCCCAACTTTTTGCAAGTAGTGAGTGGCATCAGATTTACAGTAGCTCCACCATCCACCAACATCCTGGATATCGGCTTCCCGTTGATATACCCCTTCAAATACAACGGCTTTAAGTGCCGATGAGGATCTTGTGGTTTTTCAAACACAGCATCCTGTGCTCCTAGGCACAATTGAGCGAACGTATCTTTAACCGATTCAGTTTTGATTCTGAACTCGGCTGGTAAAGTAAAGACCATGTTGATATCCATGGGGGGAGTATCGTCTCGGATCATCGGCGACAGCAAATCATCTGAGGAATCCGATTCATCATCGGCTTGCTCTTTTCTCCTCCATTCCCTTTTGACAGGTTTTATCGGTCGTAACTCGATGAATATTTCATCTCTTTGTTTTTCCTCTTCGGCCTCCCTCATGTCCTGCGTCCTCAGGCGCTGAAGCCGCCTGTGTTGAGATCGGCTAAGCCCTATCGGGCACCACCTTGGCTTAGGTTCAATTGGCTTACAAATTTTACCAGCCAGATTCTCTGTAGGCTCTACATTCTTGTCTTGGTTTGGCGTGCCCAGCCTTTCCCTTATCGGTTTTCTGTGCCCCCACTCCGTCTGATCTGGCACCGATTCAGATAGCCATTCTTTTACTGGCTGCCTTGGCCAATCTCTTTGGGGGTAATGTTCCATGGGGCATGATCTTGGAGAAGGCAATGCTACACCCTTTTCCCAACAAAATTGCCAAAAGGGACATCTCTAGTGAGCTCTTTCTATGTTGTCTGGCCGATACAAATTATCTAACCGATACATGCTGTTTGGCCGATGCGAGTTGTCTAGTCGGCGAGATTGCTGCCTTTGCCGATGGCTTATCCTCTCATACTTCTCAAGCAACTACGAGAAAGTTGGTTTAGGTTTGAATGCTGATTTTCGAGATGGAGACCGCTCGGCTTTATACCATCGTCCGACCTATAATTCTCCTTTCGGCTTAACTGTCCTTGAATTTTTTCCATCTTGATCAGCTTCTATTTGTAGTGAGCTGATCGTTATCTTCAGTGTTTCTCCTTTTGAACTGGTCTATATGTCGACTCGCCGCGTTGTTTTAGGTTCTTCATCAACAATCTCCTTTCCTTTGCTTGAGCATTGAACCATGTTTATCGGAAAGGGATTAACATCCACCTCCATGGCCGGCTCTTCTGCAAATTTGAGGTGACCATCTTCAATAGCCGCTTGTATCTGTTGTCGAAAGATGTTGCAATCATTAGTGTTGTGAGAAAAGGAATGATGCCACTTACAATATCGTCGTTTTTTGATCTCGTCGGGCGATGGTATGATATGTCCCTCTGGTAGCCGTATCAGCTTCTCTTACAATAGCATATCAAATATACAATCGCATTTGGACACATCAAAAGCATACTTAACCTCTGATTTATTTTTCGTCGGCTTAAGCCATGAGCAAATGAGGGGTTTTTTGGAACCCTTTATCCACTCGGCTATATTTACATCCGCTTCGTCATCTGAATTTTCACTTGAACTATAATCGACCATGTTCACTTTGGCCTTATCCTTGCCATTCCCATTTAATCTAAATTTATCCTTGAATTCCTTACTTAAATATCGGCCTTCTTGTGCTGATATATGATGAAGTAGATGGCTTAAGTCGGTAAACTCCTGCCCAGCAAACTTCTCCTTGAGTGGGCGAATTAATCCTTGAAATGCTAAATCGGCTAGTTGATTATCAGGTAACACCACACTAAAGCATTGATTTCGCACTTCTCTAAATCTTCTAATATAATCAGAGACCGATTCACCAAATTTTTGCCGGACAGAACTCAGATCTGAAATCCTAAGTTCTAAACTGCCTGAGAAAAAATATTCATGGAATCGGCCCTCTAAATCGTTCCAAAAATGGACCGAATTTGGAGGCAGATTCGTGAACCAAATAAAAGCAGTTCCTGATAATGATAAAGGAAAGAGTCTAATTTTCAATCCGTCGGACTGAGCTACTTCACCACACTGGGCGATAAACCATCCAATATGCTCTAAGGTAGTGACTGAATCATCCCCTGAAAATTTTGCAAAATCGGGAATCCTAAAATTATGGGGGTAGGGCATGCGGTCGATATAATCTGGGTACGGCTTTCTATAGCCGATCGTCTTCCCTTTGGGTTGTAAACCGAATTGATCTCTCAAGACCATAGAAATCTGATCAGCCCAATTAATATTATTGGTCGATGTAGTACCAGGGTTGGGCCAATCATGAACAGCACCCTGCCTCCCGAGTGCAAACTCGGCCGGTCGGCTTGCCCTAACCGACGGGTATTGGCGTTGCCATGGTTCGCACCCATCGGTTCTGGCAGCCGGGACCTCGGGCAATGGAACGAATGGCTCTGCATACGAAACTACCCTATGTGGGACTGGATTTCTTACTTGGGCTAGTCCTTGGGATTTATAACTTCTGTCTGATTCAATCGGCTGAGGAGCCGGCTGGATGTAGGTAGCCCTTGGCGCCGATGGAGGTATACTAGCTGCATCTAACTTTGCAGCGTCAGTATATGCATGGTAATGAGTAACTGGACTTGGGCGAGAATTTTCCGGTGCCAACACAGTGGGTTGAGTCGGTATCAGCGAAGGTGTTGGTGCCAACACTTTTATTGTGTTGGCATTTTGTGCTACAGAGTATACGGGATACGTTGGGAGTGGCTGCAATGGATCCAGTAATCCTCCAGATGCTGCCAACTCTTGCGCGATCATTTTTACGCTATTTTCTATCATCGGCCTTAAGGTCGTAATCAAGGCCGATGACTGATTGATTAATGCATGATGTACATATTGCTCAATCATAACAGACAATTCGGCTTGAGCCGGAAGATATCGGCTTACTGAATTCGACGCGACGCCAGCTTCGCCAAGTGGATTCAATGTTGGAAGCGCCATCTTCTGCGTGACCCCTCGTCGTGTTTTCTGATAAAAACCCAACATCAATTCCTCCAAGGCAGCTTTCCTATCTTCAATTTTCTAGCGCTGCTATGGAGTCAAATCGTCCAAAGTAGGGACGATTATGGCATCAGTATTAACGTCGGCTGGCGCAACAGATTTGTCTGCAATCATATTTCCGATCGTGGTCCCACCGGGCGTGCCAAAAATGTGTTGACACCAAAAACGTGACGAAGGGTTTTTGATTTGCAACACACCGGACGAACACCGGGTTCAAGCGTGCCAAGCGTGCCAATCGATTTGACCCTGCAGTCGATAAGGAGAAATGGTGAAATTCAATCTAAGCCGATTTTGAAGAGTAATCGGCTAAATTAGAATCAGCCAAAGGCCAATCAAAGGATAAACAAATTAGCCGATCAAGGCTAATTAGAAGGATAAAGGTAGATTAGTTCCGAGAAGGCGATGCGCAACAAAACAGAACAAATCAAACCTGAAGAAATCGAAGACGATCAAACAATCGGCGATACGCAACTTTATTTGATCGATGTCAACTTACAAAAGAGCATTACAAGACTAAAAGCTAAAGGAAAAACGAAAAACTAGCAGATGTGATTTTTGCTTTGGATGATCCCCTTCAAGTAGACCAAGCTCACCTTATATACCCGTCAGCCGATCCGAGTCCTACTCTGCTACGGCAACATAGTCCGAGTCGGCTATAGTTTCTTGGCTTCCCTGTTTCCAAAAATGCAACGTGTATTATCCAAACTTACCAAGTATGCATCGTACATGATCCAGACTCCCGTGTCCATGCCAATTTATCTCGTACTTCCCAAAATCTGGTGCAAACAACATGTCAGCCTGCATAAGTGCATGTAAAATGTTTGTGTCAATGTACACAACCCCACCATGTCATCGTGTGCACGGCAATAAAAAGTAGCGTCATCTTATTTGGATGTATCGAAAATTCATCCATAGCAATTTTGAGAAAACAGAAGCAATGCATACAATGACTAAATCCTTTTCATTAGAAAAATGAGCACGCATGGCCACATTGGCAGTCAAAGCGCACCTTTCCCACGTCCAGGCTTCATGCATGCTACAAAATAGGGAGTGACGACTTTTTAAAAAAAGAATTGAATTATACAATTAGCCCATGAAGACTCTGCACAAAGAAAAATCACGCAAACTGCACATCCATGTCCTGCATCTCTGTACGTGTTGACAGCAATTAAAATAAATCAAAGCATTGCAGTATACATTTGCTAATTACTTTCTTCATTTAATTATGAAGGGTAATTAGTGAGGCCCATGTAAGCATGCATGACTCAGTCAAAGTACAGTCGACTGCATGCATATATTGATGAAAAAAATCATCATAGCATGTGTATACGTGAGTCCAATACAACCATGCTAAACAACTTGGGGGTCAATTAATAACAAAGCATTATAAAAAAATGATGAGTAAAGTTTCGATAAAGCGAAATAAATACTATGTCCCACCAAAAAAAAATCAATTAACGTGAAAACAATTAAAATATCCCCAAACAAGCATCCATCAACGACAGAAAGATTGAAGATTTTTCTTTTATATTTTTGTAATGTCATATGTTGCAATTTGGTGTAAATCTTTATGTTGGAATTTCTAATCAGGGGTTTTCTCGCAAAAAGATGTAATTAACAGAATTTTTATGTAAATGTATAAATTCTGAAAGTAATGTACCCGCAATACTTGATACTTGTTCTCCTTAGTTTCATATTCAATCAAAATTTAAACAACTTATCTCTAATGACGTGGGGACGGGTTCACACCCATTTCACTGTCATCATTTGTGATAGGATGTGTTCTCATCACTGTTCTCACTATGTATGCTAGCTTTTTCTGGATTAGTATAGTTTTTACACAGAAAGTTCGAATTTGGAAATCCGGTCCCGACAGCAAAATATCTGTAGTTGAAACTCTCGGGCCGTGGCCTCACCCTCACCTCCATACCGGCAAGGGCCGGGGTCTCGTCGCCACCTGCAGCTTCTTCCTTAGGAAAGTCATCGTTTGCTAAGAACCGTATGCTTCTACATCTAACAAGATCTTGGTTGGATCGAGTTGCGACCAATGTTTCAGCCTCCGACAACCTGAGGAAGTGCTCAGTTTGTCGAGTTGCTTGGTATTGCAGGAGCTCGTGCCAGAGAAAATAATGGAAACTGCATCAACTGGAGTCAAGCGATCAGGATGCTCACGGAGGATAGAAACAGGTGCTTACTCCTACAATCTGTTTAATGGTGCAACTTATACTAAGAAGAAAACTGCAAAACGACAAGGTCATTCCATCTTCAGGATCACAGATAACTACAATCTAGTGGTTGCATTGGAGTCCCACATCTCCGAGGTTGATGAAAATCAACTGGTGCTCTATGCTCAGATGGCCAATCTCGTACAGCTGATTCTTTCTTTGTTTGAGCTTAATCTCAAGGAAATTGCACATATCTTTCTAAGTTTGCCTGCAATGCTCATACGTTATGTGATCCTGAATAGAGGCCCCTTGGGACTGGACTATACCCTGTTATATCTATTATTAACCATAGCTGTACCAAATGCAGTTTTGGTATTTGAAGGTCGGACTGCATATGTTCGTGCATTGCAACATTCAAGTAAAAATACTGAGGCATCTATCAATAAGTTACATCGAAACTGCGGCAGCTACTTTGAAGAGACAGAATGATCTCAAGCAGTACTTCTTCACCTGCACATGTCCCGTTGAGTTGAGGATTCTGAGGAAGATTCTCTACTTGAGGGACACAGATGCAATGATCAAAAGTGTGATGGCTTTCTGCTACCTGAGTTAGGAAGGAAGGCTAATATGTACATGATTATTGAGCAGCTACAGAGGAAGCTTTACCATCCTTTCTCAGTCACTTTGCTGCACACACGTGAAAAACTCCTGAAGATATGTATGGAGTTACAAGATTGTCGGATTGCATTGATGTATTGCATACTGACAATTCCAGTTTATGAAAGAGTTTACCCATCTTTTCATCCAATGATTGGATTACAATTCTATACATGTGGAAAGCTTGAATGGTTGCTTGAGTACACAGAGGATGCTCTGAAATCTTTAACTAGGGCAGCAGATATACTTCGGATAACACATGGCACAATATCCCAATTCATGAATGAGCTATTCGGTAAGCTAGAGGAAGCAAGGGCTGATTCTAGACTATTCATGGTTTATGGGCAAAGTTATTCTATCGTACTGTCTCATATGCTTTGTTGAGGAAAAAGAAGCTTCATTATTTTGGGCACTTGAAAGCACACACTATATTATGACCATGGATTGGTACGAGTGGTAATGCCTGCATAACCATTTTGGAATTTGGATGGATGAACCAAGGATGGCTGATAGACATTCTTTCATTTTTTTTTTTTTTAGATGAAGGAAGATTTTATTAATTTCAAGAACATTACATCAAGATGATACAAGTTCTTAAAAATTCTCCCGGCCTCTGCTTAACAAGAAGCACACAGCCCTTAAACAAAACAAAAAAGAAAAAAAGAGAAGTCTTGATTGCTACCAGCCTGGATCGCAGAGCTCTCCTCCTTTTCATTGAATTGCTTAGCGAAAACATCATCAGAAATCTTCTCCGCGTAAGCAATCCGGCAGCCCCCTGGATTTCCAACATTCTGGGCGCCACCACCAAGAACACCGCGGCTATTTGAATCATTGCGCCCCTCAAAATCTTGAACGCGATCACGGACTCCATATCGTCCATGACCACCAACTTGAAATCTTGGGGGACGAAGACCACCATAGCTGCGACCATTAAATCGATCGCCACCGGCCCGCCGTTCCGCCCGCCATGATCGCTTTAAATTGATTCTTAAAGCATAAATCGCCCAATATCCTGCGCATCCGGTTGCACATCGCTGAGATTGGACTCAGGAACAAAGCCAGCATTGCTGCAAGAGGACTAGAATGAGCACGACCGCCATGGCGTCGCCTCATCCAGATCCTTCCCCTCTCCCCCCAATTGGAAGAAACCAACCGATCTTTCATTTCAGTGGTTTAATTTTCATAGTATCATGAATTTTATTGCCGCTATCATACTGCATTTTTCAGCAATGTTTGAACCTCACTTAATGTTTGCATGTATGTCCTTTCTTCAGGGGAAAGGATTATTGTCCACTTGGTTGATCCGTAAGTTATTTACAAAATCCATCCACTCACCCTTTTCCATCACATGCTCCTCATCAGCCCATGTAACAAAATTTCCACTACGGCGTTGGCCCTTTGCACTACACTCCATCACTGACACCACAACCATCGGCAACCAAGGGAGTCCACCATTACTCTCTACATTGGGCACTCCACGTTCACCATCAACTCTGCAATCACAGCCATTCATCAATGTTGATAGTGGAGGCGATGATGGAGAAGGTAGAATTGAGAAGCGCTTGAATTGGACACCAGAGGAGGACCTAAAATTAGTAAATTTATTATGTAATCATATTCCGTAGTCCACATGAATAATTACATAAGTTTTTATTGTATGTTTTCAACAACACTAATTTTCTTTCTTAACAATGTAGATGAGCGTGTGGTTGAACAATTCAGATGATACTATCTTGGGCAATAACAAAAGAAATGATCAATATTGGAGAGATATTGCTACTACATACAACAGCACCACCCTAAAATTCGGAGATGCCTACCAAAGCAAACCAAGGACCAATGGCATAAACTTAACAAAATGGGTCAATTAGTTCCAATGCTCTTGGATGAAAGCTTATCGTGTTTATGCTAGCAGGTGTTAAGAGACTTGACTAAGTCCTTTAGCTGTTGTATAGGAGTTGGTATTGAGCTATTCTTTAGGGAGAGCGTGAGTTCATGCGCACGATGTAACAACCTCCTTGCAGAGCGCTTGTGTTAGTTGAATACTCGTTCTGTACACTGTATCATTTCATCTATATATAAACAACAGAGAACAGAGAGCAGGGGTGTGGAATTCCCCCTTCTCCAAACGCATTCGTTCAGTTCTTTTAACATGGTATCAGAGCACTGAACGAATTCATTGGATGTCGACCACAAGCTCAAACTCATTTTCTTCTCATACAGCTTCCGCCATGAATTCCACCACATCAGGACTTCTTCCCACACCGTCCTTCGGCAATCTCATCACGGTGAAACTGGACAGCGACAACTACCTGATTTGGAAGGCACAGTTCCTACCATACCTGCGTAGCCAGCTCCTCATAGGCTACGTCGACGGCACTATTGTCGCACCTACTGCCAACATCACCGAGGCAACAGAAGCCAGGTCTGCACAAGTTCCAAATCCTGCATATCGCGCATGGATGCAGCAGGATCAAATGGTTCTGAGTACTATTCTCTCCTCTCTATCTCCACGTTTACTGTCCCAAGTCATTTCCCTGTCCACTGCTCGTGATGTATGGGCAGCCCTTGAACGTATGTTCGCTTCACAATCAAGAGCCAAAGTTATGCAGATTAGAATGCAGTTAGCTACAATCAAAAAAAGAGATCTCTCAGCCAACACCTACTTCCACAAAATTAAAGCCCTCGCTGATACTCTCTCCATCGCAAGGCAACCTCTTGGCACTGATGAGTTTATCACCTATTTACTCACGGGCCTTGATTCTGATTATGATCCTTTTGTCACTTCTATAACTACACGAGCTGAACCTATGAGCCTTGATGATTTATATGCTCATTTTCCCAGTTATGAGATGAGACAAGATCAGCACAACACCACTGTGTAGATCTCTTCTCCTTCTGCTAATGTGGCACACAGGGGAAGTCGTGGAGGAGGTCCAGGAGGAAGACATCGTGGTCGCGGACGCGGCCGTGACAGACCAGGCTTCCAAGGAGGAGCTTCTTCAGGTTGGGGAAATAGACAGTTTTCCTCCTCTGCCAACACAGGAAACAGGCCTGTGTGTCAAGTTTGTGGCAAACCCGGACATGAGGCACTCAAGTGCTATTACCGCTTTGATCACTCCTACCAAGCGGATGATTACAAGATGGCGGCAACAATCTCAAACTCAACCTATGAATTGATCCCAACTGGTACGCAGACTCTGGAGCAATAGATCACATCACCAATGAACTCGACAAGTTGAGCATCAAGGAAAAGTACACCGGCAAGGATCAAATCCACACTGCAAGTGGCTCAGGTATGGCGATTAAGCATATTGGACATTCTACTGTCTCAACTGGCACTCATTTGTTGCATCTAAATAATATTCTTCATGTGCCTTCCACTGCTCGCAATCTTCTATCAATTCAACGTTTAGCTCATGATAATCATGCATTCTTAGAATTTCATCCCAATTTCTTCCTTGTAAAGGATCAGGACACAAAGGAGATCCTGCTTAAAGGCTATTGCAAGGGTGGCCTTTATGTAGTTTCTTCAATTTAGCATAAACCGTCCAAGCAACAAGACGCTCATACCTCCAAACAAGCTTTCCACAACTCTAAAGTGTCTTCTGAAGTTTAACATCGACGACTTGGCCATCCCTCTCTTGCTGTCGTCCACCAAGTATTGCATAAAAATAGTTTGCCTTGTGTATTTCCTTTGAATAATTCAGTGTGTAATGCATGCCAACTAGGGAAAAGCCATCAGCTCCCTTTTCCTGTGTCCACAAATGTCATTACAACACCACTTCAGCTCATTTCTTCCGATGTATGGGGCCCTGCCCGAATCTCTGTCAATGGCAATAAATACTATGTGAGTTTTGTTGATCATTACAATCGTTTCACCTGGTTCTTTTCTCTCAAACGCAAGGCAGATGTCCTCCACACCTTTGTTAAATTTCAGCGTCATGTAGAACGGGTTCTAAACAAAAAGATCTTAAACATTCAGAGTGATTGGGGAGGTGAGTTTCAGAAACTGAACTCTTTCTTAACTGAACAGGGAATAGGCCACCAAGTGTCGTGTCCTCACACCCATCAACAAAACGGTCTGGTAGAACGCAAACACCGTCACATTGTGGAGACTGGCCTAACCCTCCTAGCTCAAGCCTCTGTTCCATTTCGGTTTTGGGATGATGCTTTTGCCACTGCCGTTTTTCTCATCAACCGCCTTCCTAGTCGAGTCATTGAAAACCAAACACCAATGGAACGTCTCTTCTCCAGCCAACCAGACTATACTCTCCTCAAGACCTTCGGTTGTGCCTGTTGGCCACACCTCCGAGCCTACAATTCTCACAAACTAGATTTTCGCTCTAAACCATGTGTGTTTCTCGGGTACAGTCCAGGTCACAAAGGCTACAAATGCCTACACATTCCATCCGGGCGTGTTTACATTTCTCGGGATGTCATTTTTGATGAACACTCCTTTCCTTTTGCGTCCATGACCTCCTCTCCATACATTGCTCCCACTGCTGAATTTCTGCTTATGCCAGTTGATTCTGAACTTAGTACTGTCCAATTTCCTGTTGCCTTGCCTGCTCTGCCCACTGACTTCTCTGCAGGACCTTCACAGCCAAGGGGGGATGATACTGCGGCTCATTCAGCTCCTGCTGATACTTCACCTTTGTTTGATGTCTCCGCTTCAGGTGCTTCAGTTGCTTCAAACTCCTCCTCAGGTTCTGATACCAATACTGGTATTATTGCCCGTCTGACAATAGCAGCCCAGTCTTCGTCGACTGCATCACCACAGCCACGGGTGCAGACTCGCTCCAGATTGCAAATCTACAAGCCCAAGCAACTGACAGATGGCACGGTATTTTATGATCTACGTCAACGACCACGTCAAGCTCATCTCAGCACACTGTCATCTGTGACTAAATCAGTACCAGAAAATCACACAGATGCTATGTCTGATGCGGACTGGAAAAAGGCTATGGATGAAGAGTATTCAGCTCTTATGAAAAACAAGACCTGGAGACTAGTACCTTCGTCAGAAGCTAGCAATCTGGTTGGATGCAAATGGGTGTTCAAGATCAAAACTAAAGCAGATGGCACACTTGACAGGTACAAGACTAGACTTGTCGCAAAAGGATACAAGCAACGCCATGGGCTGGACTATGAGGAAACTTATAGCCCTGTCATTAAACCTGCTACCATCCGAATAGTTCTTGGAATAGCAACCACACGTCAATGGTGTCTATGACAATTGGATGTGCAAAACGCATTTCTGCATGGGGTTTTAGAAGAAGAAGTACACATGGTGCAACCTCCGGATTATGAAAGTGCAGAACATCCAAAACATGTCTGCAGACTGGAAAAAGCACTATACGGCTTGAAGCATGCCCCAAAAGCCTGGTTCTCAAGACTTAGCTCAAAGCTACAAGAGTTACAGTTTACACCTTCAAAGACTGACACCTCACTGTTCATCCACAACCAAGGAGGAGTAATCATCTATATACTAATCTATGTAGATGACATCATTATTACAGGATCTTCAGCTCAGGAAGTGGATAACTTGATTGAGCAATTGAAAGAAGACTTTGCAGTTAAGGATTTAGGACCGTTGAACTTCTTTATGGGCATAGAAGTTCAGAAAACGCCTGATGATGGAATTGTGCTGACGCAGCAGAAATACATTTGGGAATTACTTGCAAGAGGGAAGATGCAGTACTGCAGACCAATATCCACACCCATGGCCAGTACAGAAAAGCTCTCTCAAGAAAATGGTACACCTCTTACGACAAAAGAGGTATCCTTCTACAGAAGCATAGTTGGTGGACTTCAGTATCTGACGATCACAAGACCTGACATAGCTTTTTCAGTCAACAAAGTGTGTCAATTCATGCATTCACCCACAAGTGATCATTGGTCGGTAGTGAAAAGGATACTTCGGTATCTCAAGCACACTCCAACGCTTGGCTTGAAAATTCAGAAGTCGTCCTCCCTCTTGTTGAGTGCTTTCTCTGATTCAGACTGGGCAGGGAGCGCAGATGATAGAAGGTCGACTAGTGGCTATGCAATCTTTCTTGGAGCAAACCTTGTGTCCTGGAGTTCGAGAAAACAAGCCACAGTATCACGTTCAAGTACTGAATCAGAGTACAAGGCACTTGCTAATGCTACTGCAGAATTGATATGGATTCAATCTCTATTGCGAGAGCTAGGAGTGTTTCAGTCCAGACCTCCAAGCTTGTGGTGTGACAACATTGGTGCCACTTATCTCTCTGCCAATCTCGTCTTCCATGCACGAACCAAACACATAGAAGTGGACTTTCACTTTGTTCAAGAAAGAGTTGCACAGAAGCTTCTGGAAATTAGGTTCGTCTCTACCCAGGATCAACTAGCAGACGGGTTCACAAAACCTCTTGCTCGACAGCAACATCAGAAGTTACAACACAATCTCAATCTACATGAAGTAGGTTGAGATTGAAGGGGAGTGTTAAGAGACTTGACTAAGTCCTTTAGCTGTTGTATAGGAGTTGGTATTGAGCTAATCTTTAGGGAGAGCGTGAGTTCATGCGCACGATGTAACAACCTCCTTGCAGAGCGCTTGTGTTAGTTGAATACTCGTTCTGTACATTGTATCATTTCATCTATATATAAACAACAGAGAATAGAGAGCAGGGGTGTGGAATTCCCCCTTCTCCAAACGCATTCGTTCAGTTCTTTTAACAGCAGGCAATCTGATGAGTAGTTGATGGACAAAGCCCACATATCTACGTAGAAGACTACAAAGGACAATTCTTACAAATGAGTACTTGGAAGGTTGTTCGAGACCAACCAAAGTGGCATGCTTACAATAAAAAGCTCAATGATGAGAAGAAAAGAAGTTTCTCACATGTGGCAAACCACGCATCGTCTCCTGTAGATGTAGAAGATATCCTGCATCCAAAAGGAATAAAAGCAGCTAAGGCTGAACGCAATGGCAAAGGCAAACTGAAGGCAAAAACAACAAAAGCGGAAGTGCTCAGCAAGTTTTTAAATTTGCAAGCTGAAATGAATAAAAAATGCAATGAGGCAATGGAATTGCAGAAATGTATCTCGGCCGAGAAGCTTGAATCGGCAAAACTCACCCACCTTGCATCACAGGAGAATAAGGAGGCCAAAATGATCAAGAAGGAATCCAGAATGCTTGGAACCTACATGGCACTCCTCACTCATGACACTAGTAACATGCTTGCCGATGTGAAAGTTAAGTACATGAAGGCAATTACGTGTATGAGGTTGAGGTTGTTTGGAAAAGCTGATTGAGGCTGTCAGGTATGCCCTTTTTGAACATAGTACTACTCAGATTTTAATTTAGAGTCTATGTTCCTGTGTGACTTCTTAAATTTTGCTTGTTAGATTTCTGGCTTAAATGTGCTGATGTTTTATGTTAGTTTTCTTGCCTTATCTGGTGTTTGAGATATTAATATGTGCTACTGTTTTCCATTAACTAAACCAAATGTCAACTGTGACTAACTGATATCATGACCCAAAAAGTGAGCATGTATGCTATATCTGTATTTTGGTATTTAAAGGGCAAGTTACATATAGAAGGCAAGCCATTTTCGTGTTAGTGGACTAGAAGATTGTGGCCTACCCAAAGTTTGGTTTCTAGCTGAATATTTGCACAACTACCTAACAAATAACGACCCCAACTATTGTAGTTCTAGTACAATGAATAGTTACTTCTGTAGTCTTTTTTCTGTCTATATTTTCCAATCTACCACTGTGCAACTCTCATCGTGACACTCTTTTTTCCTTTCTTTCTTTCTTCCCTTATTTTGGGTGCAGGGTATACTATTTTTCAATTCTACCTCACTTCCTTGTTATTTTATTTGTATGTGGGGTTAGACAACAGGCAGTTTTTGATGCCATTTGAAGTTGAGCTGTGAAGTTGGAACTTGGAAGGACTCTGTTATGCATGTAATGAAGTAAGTTGATACATTCTAGCTTTTTTGGCAGTGCATGGTTTCTAGCTTTACGATGCCTCTTAAAATCTTGTACCCTTTTTAGTTATGGTTTCTAGCTTTTTAGCTTTACGGTGTGTACAGGGGAAGGCCTGTGTGCATAGGATACGTTTCCTTTTAGTTATGGTATGTTTGTGAATGAAAGTCTAGTTAATTGCATGTGGCTTCTATACATGAGCTTCTGGTATGTATGAGAATGATAGTTTGGCAATTAAAAAAATGTGAACGGTCAACACTAGTAAGTGTACGTATGTGAAAGATGTGAATGTTTAGTTGAATGTGTTTGTATGTGAGCTTCTAGCACTGCATGCATGTGAACGCTAAGTTCAACACTTCAAACAAAATTTGAACACACTTTAGCTTTAATTATATGTATAGGCCACAAAACATCTACAAAAGATTCCAACCTTCCTCTTCTTCCTTGGAAATAGCCCTAACTATGTCACATGAATCAAACTCCTCTTTTTCCCCTAATGATCTTGATGACATTGATCCAACTGAGTTCTACACAATCGAAGATTTCAATACCGAGAAGGATTTCTTAGACTCGATCGCCGAGCGAGTTGGTGCGAAACTGAAGGCCAATCTTGAGCAAAGAGCCGAATCATCTCATTGCCAAAGTAGTACTAGGAGGGACATACGGAGGGATCGTGAAGCCACCCATTAGCAGCTCATGGCTAATTACTTCTCCACTCATCCTATCTATACCGACAAAATGTTTTGTAGAAGGTTTAGGATGAGAAAACCACTTTTCCTATGTATCGTGAGTGCGCTAGGAGAATTGGATTCCTATTTCACTAATAGGAGAGATGCAACTAATCGACCAGGAATCTCACCACTGCAGAAGTATACAACAGCAATTCGTATTTTAGCATACGGCACCTTTGCTGATCAACATTGTAGAATCGAAATATACTAATCTAGCAATCAGAGGGGGGTGAATGATTGCGCGGAAGCTAAAATTAAATTTTTATGTTTTTTGAAACACCCCAAACAAACTCAGATCGCTTAATTTGTATTCAACAAGAGCCTTATTGCACCGGACCAAATTTTTACTTGTATGCCGGACCAAACTTCGCGCCGGGCCAAATTTTCACATTTACGCCAGACCAAACTTCGCTTCGGACAGAGAGTTTCGCATATATGCCGGACCAAATTTCTACTGTAGCAAAACCAAATCAGTTCATGCCGGACCAAACGAGACAAACTGATATATATTCACTAAAACTGAGATTTCTGAAGATCTAACCGTTAGATTGATGTGAAATTTTAACTGTAGAAACTAGATTCAATTACAAAGCTAATAAAAAAAGAATCAACTCAATCGGATGTATGGATCTCGAGATATTACCTTCACAAGATAACATTTTTGTGACTATCTGAACTCCGTGATGCGTTCCCTTATGCAACGGACCAAACTTTAGAACTTCAACAACGACGGACCAAACTCCAGACAGTAAACCAACTATGCCAAATATGCCGGACTGAAACACTTCAAAGCGCAGGACCTCCAGACTTTGGCGTAGGGAATGAATTCTTCGATCAGTCACGCATGCATGTGCTAGGAAATCTTCTAGTGGCCGCCTTCTACAAATCACAGCTGCCAGGAGCTATCTTCGAGCGTGTGTCTGGCCGAAGGAACTCAAGCATGCTTGCACTTGCAGTCACAATTAGCTAGTTGCCACAATGCACAGATATTATCTAGTCGCAAAGAAACTCTCCAGCTGCTAGGAACACAAGTGGCGCAAAAAGATTTTTTTTAATCTAGTTACAGTACTCAAACAAAAGAGTACAAACCCTAAGACCTTAACGCTCAAGAATAAACAGGAGACACCTCCCCCTATTTATACTGAGCAAACATAAAAAGATTGAATACAACTCCACTTCCAACATGGAAAGAGTCTGTATACATTTCAACCTGGCCCAACATGGCCAAAAACAACTCTTGCACGCATGTACAGCCCACATGCTGTAATTACGTGACTAACCAGCCTCCATGTGCATGTTCTCTAACCCGAACGTCCCGCATGACATTCTCAACCACCAAGACCTCGATTCCTCCCTGAACCTAGTCATAAACCTCAGTTCCTTCATGAACCTAGTTCTGATCCCATCATCGACCACGTTCGCCCTCAAGCAACATCTGCACATGAATAAACAAGAAACGCATCCGAGCACAAGTCTACGACTTGACTCAAAGTCAATCCATGCAACCACTCACACGAGCGCATTACATCAAACAAAATCATTTACATGCTATCACAGCATATCAAACAATCATCTTAAACAACACATGCACATGCACAACATATGCCATGATCGCAACCACTTTGCAATGCCAATTTCATTACTAAGCCAATTTTTCAGCACATGATTTCACAAACATGATGAGGTGCTAACGATGGGCACGAGCACTTCATTGGAGTGCTTGGGAAAGTTTTCGCAAGGGGTGATTGACAAGTTCGGTACGGAGTATTTGCGACCCCCCACATGTGACAAAGTAGAGCATTTGCTTCAAATTGTTGAATCTCGTGGCTTTCATGCCATGTTAGGGAGCATTAACTGCATGCATTGGCAATGAAATAATTATCCGGTTGCTTGGAGGGGTCAATTCACTCGTGGTGACTATGGTGTCCCTACTATGATCCTCGAAGCTATTGCTTCACAAGACCTTCGGATATGACATGTGTATTTTGGTGTCGTCGAGTCTAACAATGACATCAATGTGCTTAATCAGTCGCCATTGTTCATTGAAGCATTGAAAGGGGAATCTCCACAGGTGCATTTCACTATCAATGGGATGTAGTATGATAGGAGTTACTACCTTGCCGATGGTATATACCTAGAGTGGGTTGCCTTCATGAAGACAATATCGCTTTCTCAAACAAAGAAGGACAAATTATTTACACAACATCAAGAAGAGGCAAGGAAAAGATGTTGAGCGAGCATTTGGGGTATTGCAAGCTCGTTTAAACATCGTGCATCACCTAGCACAGTTGTGGCAACAGGTCCTGTCGGCAAAATCATGGAAGCTTGCATTATTCTTCATAATATAATTGTTGAAAACGAATGAGAAATAGTCACCACTCCTTTAGACTCGAACAAGAATGCAGGCATGTCTTTTTCTTTACCGCCGAAAGTCAACAATAGTCCTAACATTTGCTTCACAGATGTGCTACAAAGAAATTATGCTATTCGTACTCGGCCAACACATCTCGAACTAAAGAGAGATTTAGTTGAGCGTACATGGCAATGCTACAGGAACAAGAAAAATGTTTAGGCTATATAATGTACCTGAACTATCATTTCACTTTATATACTAGTTCTTGACAATTTCAATTCCATATTAATGTGTCCCAATTGTCATTTCATACAAATTATCATTATTGTCTATTTCATTCATATTCATTTTATTTTACTCTTGTATTCTAATTAAACTAAAAAATAAAGTGACACATATAGTCCACAAAGATGAAAATTAGAGTTGATTACAGTATTTCTCAAGTCCATGCAAGCATTAAAAGGCTGTGTGGTCCGTGAAGACAAGTAAAAAGACGATATGTTATACAAGCTATCTTTAGTACTGTCAACAGGTGACATGGAAGAATATTATAGATAGCTATGGTCTATACCATTGTACATGCTCTTATAGATTTCTAATATAAATATAGCACCATATTGTACAATCATTAATCTAACAAAGAGATATAGTTTTGTTTTTCTATATTACGTGTGCACTTTATAATTATTCTTACTATAGTTAACCTACGATAGACGTCATCGTTTTATAACCGGCCCAGTCAATTCCATGCACCAAAGAGCATCGCGTAATTATTGACCCTATCTGACAACATCGATGCCGCAGCTGAAAAGCACATGGATTTAGGTAGACTTTAGTGAAGATTCTCCGTGAGAAATTAGCAGATAGCAGGAGAGTCTGTCGAAAAACAAGCAGGCTAACTAGCCAGCGCCAATAATTCCAACCGGAGTCTCAGCGAAGGATGCTACATCACTCAAGATCAAGGTTTCGAGAACTGGCGAGATTTTGAAATGTCAGCCGAGATCTCGGATTTCAACTAGAGTGTTGTAAATCAATCACAAAAGAAGAACACGTGAGACACAGAATTTTTACGTAGAAAATTTTTGCGGGAAAAAACCACAGACGTCAATCGACGATCTTCACTATTTAGGAATTGAATACAAGATTTAGGGTTTACAAATGAGGTGCACCCTTTCATGTTATATACAAGAGGTATTTATAGATGGAAGAAGTGACTCGAGTCTAAACGGGCAATACCGAACATACGGGCCAAAGACGTCCCTAAAACTCAAAAAGAAAATTCGGATCAAAACCCAACAAACTCCACCTTGAGACGAATTCCCTCTTGAAGCAAAAGAATCATCACTGAACTCCCTTCAATAATAAATATCACCGACGCCAAAAGTCTATAGGACTCAAACTATAACTCCAACTAAGCTTGAGCATAGTTCAAACTTAGTGGCAGGAATTGACTTTGTCATCATGTCAGTGGGATTATCATGGGTACTTATCTTGGATATTTTGATGTCACCTTGAGCAATAATATCTCGAATGTAATGAGCTTTGTATTTTCATGATACATCTGATCCTTTGAGGCAAATAGCACTTTGGCTATCACAAAATAAGGTAACACAAAAAGTAACCCCGCTAAGCTCAGAATACAAACCTCTCAACCAAGTAGCTTTTTTACATGCTTCAGAAATAAACATATATTCAGTTTCAGTAGTTGAAAGTGCAACAATAGCCTGTAAACTTGCTGTCGACGATCGAGATCGCCAACCGCAGAAATGAAAAGGGGGGTTAGTGATACTAGGGACACGAGCTGAGCTTTGCTCAACAGAGGAACGGATTCGACGCGCCAATTGGTGAACAAGGCGACAACGAAGCGTGACACGGGATTTATCTTGGTTCGAGCCCCTATGAAGGTAATAGCTCTACTCCAGTTGCCTTGCGGCGGTGATCTTTGCTATTCTCGAGTACAGGGGTGTGTTACAGCTCTAGCTCAACAATGACGATAGCTCTAGCTCAACAATGCTCGAACTCTGGTGCCGCGTCCCTCAGGTTGCGCCATCCTTAGCCTTATATCCCCCCTGCCTGTAACGGACGGGAGAAATTCCCGGGGTAGTGGTCTTCATGCGTGTTGATGGTGGCGATAGAATTCAGGACACTTCGCGCCGCTGCCTCGATTTCATGATCCCACGCCTTGGTAACCACCAAGTAAACGCACGTTCCGGCTTTCCAGGGGACGTCGTCCGAACAAGAGCCAGCCCGAGCCCGAGGTCGTGCGGGGCCCGACCTCGAGGCTGCACGAGCTCTAGGCGTGCGACTCAAAATGGTCTAGGTCGTGGTCGAAGTAGCCGAGCTAAGAGCTCCAGATTGACCGTCTGTTGACCGGCCAAGGGTCTCCCAACCCTCGTCAGCCAGCCCCCGAGGCTCAAGGTCGAAGAAGACACAGGGCGACCTCGAGCCTCACGCCATGCGGATGCGGAAAAAGCTTCCGAGGTCTTGAACCCTTGGCGAGGTGAGGCGGAGAGCACGGAAGGGAACCTTCGCCGACACTGGCGACCGAACTTCACGTGTGCACGGATCACGAGCGGCCAGCGGACACCTGTGACACCTCGAGCCCATAGCCCAGGCCTTAATTGCGCCTGTCGAATCATGGCTGGCGAGCCTTTTGAGACGCCATGGACTGGATTTGCGACGACGCGGCTTATAAATCTGAGTCCACAGCGACTATTGAAAAAACTCCCAATCTTGCACTCTTCATCTTCTAGCCTTCTTCCTGAGCAAGTCTCTCTCTCCCTTTCCCTCGACCAATCCCGCGATGATCGCCATGGCCAAATTTGGGAGGAGCACAATGTCGTCAGCGAGGATGAGGGAGCTCGAGACCCTGGGGTTGTTGGACCCGGTAACATGGCGGTTGCCGGGCGACGAGACCGAGCCGTGCCCCAGGGATGACGAGATCGTCTGCACCGAGCATTATTCGCTCTTCGGCCTGCGGACCCCGGAGAGCGAGTTCGTGGCGGACATCCTCTCTAGCTGCGAGATTGAGCTCATCAACACGGTGCAATTCCATTCTCCTTCTCGCCATCTTCTCCCACTGTGTGAGGGGTTCACGAATCCTTCCCACCCCTCGCTCTTCTTCCCAGTACTTGACCTCTTCCGCTCAGGGAAGGATCCGTGGTTGGGTGCCTCTATTTCGGTGCGGACGGGGATCTCGTGGGCCTTCCCAAGATCCGCTCGGGACTCCTTGGCTCGTGGACGGCGATGGTTCTACTCAAGAAAGGGGAACATGGCGCTACCGACGTATGAGGGAGCCGTCACAGGAAGGAGACCCCGGGGCGACGACCTCGAGGCCGGCGAGGAGGCCATCGCCATCATACACATCTGCTTCTGTGGCTGCCTCACCGGCGGCGATCGCTAGCGACTTCTGCATGGCCGGGTGTCCTCTACGGAGGAGGATGCACCCGTTCTTTGAGATAAGGGGGTGTGACGACTCGACCCGAGAGGGCATATCTGGTAAGCCTTTTTCATCTTGAAGCCTTCTTTGAGCTTGACCTTGGGTCTTCTTTGATGGTCGTTTTCCTTGCAGCGCCGAAGGAGTCCTGGGTCGCCGCCAGGATGAACGAGATGTTCGGGAAAGGGGTGCACGACTACGCCATCGACGCCCGTCTCGAAAAATGTACTCGCACGGAAGGCCAAGGTAAGCCATCGACCAAGCCTCTTGATTCGAGTGTCTATGGAGCCCTCCTTAAGCCTTGCGGCGCTTGCAGACCATCGAGAGCTGTTCGAGGCAGCCAGAGGATGCTCCATTGCTGGCGGGGCAAAAGCAAGAAGGGGAAGAAGAGGCCTCCCAGTCCACAGAGGAAGCCAGAGGTGAAAAACCCCACATCGAGTGGGGTGACCGCCTTGACAGTAAGGATTCCCACAGTCGAGCCCCGCCTCATGCTCGCGTCTTCTTGTCGCTTGACACACTCTCCCCCTCACAAGCAGCAGAGCGCGGCGGCCGCCGCCAGGACCTCGGGGTCTCAGTAGGCCCGGGGTCCCAAGGTCAGGACCCAGACCCTTGCCTGGTGGCGTGGAGCAGCCGGGTTCTAAGGTCCTAGGTCAGAGGAACGCGAAAGCGTAGTGCCCCTCCGACTTCGGGGCGGCAAGACCCTCGCCAGCCCTCAGCGAGGCGAAGGCTGACGACCCAGATAAGCCCTCAGTTTCTCATTTTGCTCTGTCCCCTTCACGTCCTTTTGGCTTAGAGTCTGTTCTTGATCGCAGACCTTGAGCGCCCGAGCTCAAAACCTGCCCGTATTGACGATGGCTGTTGTCCAGGGCGAGCTCGAGTTCGAGGAGGAGAAGGAGGCGTCTTCATCGCCCCACGCCGTCCCTCGCCGAAAGAGTCGTAATCCTTCTAGACCCCAGCTGGGCCCGGTGGCGATTTCGACCAAAGGTCGGCGATCGGACGAGGAGCCGAACCAGCCGCGACAGTGAGGACTTCGACACCGGCGTGGCGGGCGCCGACGCTGTCACCGTCGCACCGCCCTGATCGAAGCGGAAGAAGGTGCGGCGCCTTAGCGCACCATGAGGTGTCCTGAACTGCCCGACCACGGCCAACTTGGGCGCCGAGGTTGACGCGAGGAGCTGCCTGGGCGCCCGACGCAGCCCACGGAAGCACCTCGAGCCTGCCACCACAGTTCGTCGGGTGCTGAAGTCATAGCACCCTAGGCCACCGATGTTGCCGTGCTTGCAGGAGATCACGCGGTGGATCGGCTAAGCGCTCCCTTAAGCGCCGGGGTGGGCGAGCCACGACCACGAAGGTCGGGACGGTGTTCTTCTTGAGCCCACCCCGATGGCGGTGAGTCCCCAGGCGGCGGAACGCCAGCCGCCATCGGCGTGGCGCCTCAAGGTCCTAACCCGATGTCGGCGGTGGTCGAGGTCAACAGCGCCCGCAAACATCGGGCGTGAACGTGAAGAGTTCACCCGCGCGCGTTAAGCTGTCTCTGTGGTAAGGACCCCTAAGCGCATCTGCGAGACGTTAGCTCGAGCTCTCTTCTTCGCTTCTCTTATTTGGACCACCTTTTACGCCCGAAGCGATTCGCTGCGTCTCCCAAGGATTACAAGGCCTTTAGGAGCACACCGACGTGCTGAGGGGCATCCTGAACATGGTGGAGGCGCGGGAGGTCGAGCGCTCCAGGTTCATCGAGACCCTTGAAGTAGAACAAGAAGAGGCCGAGCAAAGGGCCAAAGAGCTCGATGACCTGCGCCAGGTGATGAAGGCGCAGGAGGTTGCCCACGCGGCCGAGCTCGAGCAGGCCAGAGCCACCGAGCGCGACCATGCCTATATGGCCATCGAGCAAGAGCGCGCGCGGTCGGCCAAGGTGCTCGAGACCGAGCGAGCCAAGGTCGAAGAGCTGGAGAAGGCCGCCGCGGAGCAGGCGTCTTCCTCGGCGAGGTGTCCCCCGAGCTTGAGGCGAAGGTCCTGGAGCTTGAGGAGAAGGCGAGCGAGCCAAGAAGCGCGAAAGCACTCGCCTAACTCGGATTTAGCGGCGCCGTCTTGTGGATGCCTCCAAGGAAGCCCTCGATGTCGAGCGGTTTCGCCGACCCTAAGGGCCAAGGTCACCAAGCTCGAAAGGAGAGAAGCTTGCTCACGAGGTGGTGATCGTAGATAGACCTCGGCGCATAACACGTAAAAACACTAAGGCAAAATGTTTTTAATAGGGCTATACTTCTTTTGGGGACATCAAACGATCTTGTTTCAAGTTTCTTTGGTCGAGGATATTTGGTGCCGCCTCGTTTGCCCTTAGATATGCGCTTTGGGTCGCCGCCGGTGGTATGTCCTCATCTAGCCCCGTTGGTCCAAGGTCGAGCAACAGCGCCGCCTTGGGCGCAAGATGTAAACGCTAACAAACGATCACGACACCGCAAAGTCGAGAAAAGGTCCGTAGGGGAAGTAAACGGGACAAAAACGAGCTTGTCAGTGAAGGTCACGCCCAGACTAACATGCGAATCCTAACCACGACCTTATGCACTGCTCAACGGTTCAAACTGCGAGGCTTTTTGCTCGAGCCCCGCACGGAGGAGCTGGATTGCGAAGAGATTAAACTACGTTCAGCTCGACCATCGGGGTGAACATTAAGCTCGCGACATTCAGACTAAGAGCTAGCGACGTTGTATGCGAGGTCGATTGAAGAAATCTCGAACAAAAAGCGACAGAATGCACCCCAAAAAAAGGAAAAGGTGTAAAGGGCGAGAATTGAAGAACAGTTATAATGAAACTTAAGGTGTAGGGATTACACATAAACTTTCCGAAGCTGATCTATGTTCCACGAGCTAGAGAGCTCTCGCCATCGGGCATCGCCGTAAGTAAGCCCGTGCGATCTGTTGAAACGACTCTGAGGGGCCCTCCCACCGGGATAACTTGTTGGTGTTGGACAAGTCCCGAATTAGATCTTAGGGCTAGGTCCCCAACAAGGAGCTCCTAGGTCGTCATCGTCGAGACGCATGTCTGCGAAGAGCTTGCGTGTAGTGCGTTGATCGTAGCAAATGCACGCGCATCTTACTTCTTCTCGCGAGGGTAAGGTCGAGAGACCGCTCAGGTTTCAAGTCGACTTGGTCGACCAAAGTGACTCTGGCGAGCCCAACAGAATCCTCGGGGAGGGGCGGCTTCAAGATCGAACACGGTGAAAGGGTATGGACCCTGTTGCTCGGTGATCGTGGGTAACGAATAGATCATAAGACGGTGGGAAGTTCGTCCACCTGTGTCTTGCCATAGCGTTCGAGCTCATCTCAAACTTCGTTTCTTGGCATACTGGATGATTTGTCCGTTAAGCGATTCTCGCCGCTCCATTGCTCGAGGGTGAGCCACCGGGCTTAAGCACACTTTGATGCCGAGGTCCTCGCAAAACTCCCCGAACAACTCATGGTAAACTGCGTACCATTGTCGGTGATAATTCGCATGGAACCCGTGCACTGGTGACCACGAACAAGTTTAAAAACCGGACCGCTTGAAAGCGGTTATAGGTCGAGACGGTTCGCTTCTATCCACTTAGTAAAAGTGTCAACAAAGAACGGTCAGAACTTCTTACCCCGACCGCTGAGGAAAAGGGCCGAGGATGTCCAAATTTCACGTCGAGAAAGCCAGCGGCGGGATGGTGCGAAGCGCGAGGCGGGCTGATGCGATTTCCGGCGTGGAACGGCATGCTCGTGGCGCGGGACGATGTCGCGGGCATCTGAAGTGCCGCGGCCAATAATACCCTATGCGGAAGGCCTTGCCGACCATCGTCCTATATGAAGAGTGCGCTCCACAGAGGCCTGAGTGGATGTCATTTAACAGGTACTTACCTCCTCCGTGGTGACGCACCTTGTTAGCACTCCAGACACATTCCGCTCAGAGCTTCCCTCGATTTAGCGTATACAAACTCGCCCATTGCTTGATCCTCGCTCCTTCGGTAGGGTCGGGCGGTAGGTCGCCTTTGCAAGGAAATTGTGAATAGGCTCGGCCAGAGGGAATACCTTCACCACGGGCGAGCAAGACCTCTTGATCGAATCGAGGGCCGCCAGCGTCTCGAGGATGACATTGGAGGGATCTCGTCGTCCGGATGAACCGAGCTTGAGAGGAAGTCAAGACCGAGTTGTCCCTTGGGTATGTGTTTGAGCTCCGTGTTCGAAACCACCTCTCTATTTTGCGCACCTCGGCAAGGTACTTTGCCATCAAATCTCCCGAGCACTAGTACTCCTTGTTGTACTGATTGATGATGAGCTGCGAGTCGCCCTTTACGACCAACCGTCTCACGCCCAAAGCTTTGCAAGCTCGCGGGCACGCCAGAGAGCCTCAGATTCGCCACATTATTGGTCGTAGGAAACCCAAAAGCGAACCACGTACCTCAATTGATCCTGGCGGAGTAAGAACAAGGATTCCGGCCCGGCGGCTTGAAGGACCTCGAGCTATCAAAGAACATGATCCGGGCTTCTCTTCCTCGACCTCGAGCTCGGAGAGGGTTGCGGCGCTGCCGCCGACCACGAAGTCGGCGAGCACTTTGCGATTTGATGGCCATCACGAGCTACGACACGGGCGTTAAATCTCGCCACTCCATAGCCCACTTGGTGACTCGTGACACCGCCTTCGGGTTCCTTAAGATGTCCCCAAGTGGAAAGTTGCTCGGGGCGACCACTGAGTCTTTGGAAGTAATAATGAAGCTTCTTGCTGAAACCATTAGGAGAGCATCTGGCAGACTTTTGTACTGCGGGTAGCGCTCCTTAGGGCCGTGCAGGATTTCACTGACATAATAGATTGGGTCTTCTTTGTGATCCCTTCGACCACCAAGATAACAACGCGGCTGGTGGTGGTACACGCAAGGTAGAGCAAAGAACCTCTCTCCAGGCTGAGTCGTGAGTAGGGGTGGGGGTTGACAGTATACCTTCAACTCGTCGAAGACACTCGCCTCTGGAGTCCACTTGAAGCTCCTTGCTTGTGCAGAGCTACGAAGAATGGGAGCCCACGCCGCCGAGCCTCGAGATGAATCTGCCGAGGGCGCCATGCACCGGTGAGGCTCAGCACCGCTTGACCCGGGTCGGGCGCCATCTTCTCGATCGCCTCGATCTTTTCCGGGTTCGGGCCAACCCCCGAGCCCCCAATCATGTAACCGAGCACCTTCCCCGACGCAGCGCCGAACACGCATTTCTCGGGGTTGAGCTTGATCTTGTGTCTGTTCAGATTGGTGAAGGTTTCCTCGAGGTCCCGAACGTGGTCGCCTTCGGTGGGGCTCTTGATGATGATGTCATCCACATAGACCTCAAGGTTTCGGCCGATCTGGGGGTCGAACATCTTGGTCATCAGACGCTGAAACGTGGCTCCAGCATTGCACAGACCAAACGACATGGTCATGTAGCAATAGGTACCGAACGGTGTGATGAACGACGTCTTGCTCTCGTCGTCGACCGCCAGCTTGATCTGATAGTACCCCGAATAGGCATCCAAAAAGCTTAACATCTTGGCGTTCGCAGTGGAGTCGACGATCTGGTCGATGCGCAGGAGCGGGAAGTTGTCCTTTGGGCAGGCCGAGTTCAACCCCGTGTGGTCCACGTACATCCTCCACTTTCCGCCCTTCTTCTAGACGATGACCGGGTTGACCAACCATTCGAAGTAGTCGATCTCGCGAATGAAGCCAACCTTCAACAGCTTGTCAAGGTTCTCTCTAATGATTGCGACTTTCTCCGGAGTGAAATGACGCAGCTTCTGCCGCACGGGACGGCAATCAGGCCTGACCTGTAGCTTGTGCTCGATCACCTCCCTCGGGACGCCGGGCATGTCCGCTGGCTCCCAGGCGAATATGCCCTTGTTGGCGCGGAGTAAGGTGACAAGCTCGAGTTCCTATTTGGAACTCAGCTCGGCCGAGACATGGATACACCTGGTCGGGTCACCTTCCTCGAGCGGCACAGCCTTTGTCGCCCCGCTGGGCTGGATCGCCACCCTCTGATGAGCGTTCTTCACCGTCGCCTCCGGGCCTCGCTGGGGCAGAATGCCGGCAAGGGCCAAGGCCTTGGTCTCGCATCCATGTGCCACCTGCAGATCGCCCCGCATGGTTATAGCGCCGTTTGGACCAGGCAGCTTCATACAGCAATGGCCATAGTGGTTGGCAGCCATGAACTTGATCAAGGCAGGCCGCCCGAGAATGGCGTTGTACGGGAGGTCTCCTTCAACCACCTCAAAGGTGATCAGCTCGGTGCGGAAGTTGTCCGAGTCGCCGAAGGTGACGGGCAAGACCACCTACCCCAGAGGGATGGTCGAGCTTCTAGGGACAATTCTGAAGAAGGGGACAGCTATGTTCTTGACCTTCGACTGGGGAATCTGCATTCGGTCGAGCGCTCCTGCCTGAAGCAAGTTAAGGGAGCTGCCGCCATCGACCATGACGCGCCCGACCATGGTATTGCTGATAGTCGGGGTCACGACCAAGGCGGTCTTCAAGTCGTGGGCCATACCTTGGAGAGCATCCTCCGGAGAGAACGTGATGGTGGCTCCGGCCCACTTGCAGCGCTGCTCGATGGGCTTCTGGCGACGGTAGATGGTTCGCGAGGCACCTTGAGCTCACGTCGGGATAGTAAGGTGACGAGTCACCGAAGATAGCGTCGATCCCGCCGCCTCGCCTGAACTCTAGGTCGAGGTCGCCTTTGGTACGTCCGGCGTTCACCTGTCGGAGTTGGCCATCCTCTTTCGGAGCTCGGGCATTTCTCGCGCCCATCGTAAAAGGCATCCAGCTCGCCGCTAAGCCTGCAGTTCACAGATCGTGGCCGCCACTCGTGAAACAAGCGAATTTGCTTCATTAAACCTCGGGCGCCTTCGCCCCCGAGGCCAGCGTCGGCCGCAGCAGGCCGAGTCGCCAGGCCCCGCCTTTGGGCTGGGTTCGGCGCTACCGACGAGGTTGAGATCGACCCTGGCGAGGTCGGGTCCCCTCCCGAGCTTGATCTCTGACCTCCAAGACCTCGCGCTGTCCATCTGCCGAAATGATCGCCTGCGGCAGGCCACCGCTGTTCCTGCGGTCGCGCTTCCTCTTCTTGGTGGTGGTGCCGTGGTCGGCGCCCTTGGAGTTGGACGGGCCAGCCTCCGTGGGGTTTAGTCCAAGCTTACCCTAGTCGTAATCGCGCTTCGGTGAACGGCAATATCCGCATCCACGACGCTCGGCCATGCGGAACAATTTGTTGACGCCGAGCCTCGACGTGATCTCCGTGTCTTGATAAAGGCGCCGGTCATGACGCCGAACTTGAAGGCTTTGATGATGGCTCGTCGAGATGCTCGGATCAAATTCCTCGTGCGGATGAACCGCCACACGAAATCGTGAAGCGGCTCGCTCTTGCCCCGATGACGCGATCGTGTCTTTTCCCTCCTCGCCGCCAGAGTAACTTCGAAGTTGGAGCGAGGGCGCTCAATTTGACGCCACGATCCAAGGAACCGTGCTTTTGGTTGAAGAGCCGTTCAGGCGGCGCCGCCCAAAGACGGTCGAGAGGTAATTGGCCATCACGAGCCTATCGCTTCGCCGCCAGATGGCGGTTGAGTAAATAGATAGGAACTCGTCTGATTCTTAGTTCCGTCGAGCGCTTATCAACGCCGCTGAACCGAGCCGTTAACGCACCAGCGAAGGTCGCTTAATATGCCGAGCAATTGAGGCCAGACGGGTATGCGTCGGGAGAGGTCGTCGCCGACAAGGCCTTCGCTGCTGCTGGACTCGGAATCGAGGCTGCCTCGGCGGCCCGACCTGCGGCGAGAACGACCATGACGCCGAGCACAGGAGTCACCCAGGAGATAACACAGGCGGTCCTGGACCCTGCGGCGTCTGGGTGGAACATCCGGGGAGAGACCCCAGACTTCTTCTTCGGTCGGACGCGAGCTCGTAGCCGGTTCGCGCTACCGACCCCGCCCGGGTTGGTGTTCGTGGTACGGCGACGGGCGGAGTCAAAGTCACATCCCGAGGTTGTCGGGCAGAAGGCGCCTCGCCGGGAGGCGGCCGAGCGCAGCTACTGGCGAGGACACGACGAAGTCGTTATCACTCCTCGTGAGTGGGTCCCAGAGTGGTGACTTTGGCTGCGGAGGTATGACCTCGGCCGCGGCTGGCCGAGCTGACCGGCGTGGCTCGCCAAAGAGTTCGACCGCGCCCTATCGGGATCAACCATGATCCGGGCGATAGCACTGAGGCTCTCCGAAGGAGGGAGTCAGGATGCCAGACGAGCGCCAAAGATTCTCCGATCCTCCGGAGGGCGATTATGACTTGGTTGATGGCGACGTGCACCATCCGGACGAAGCGTCCTCGGGGTTCCGCGAATCATGACCATCGCCGCAGCGCCGCGTGCTATGGCCGCCCACCATCAAGACGTCTTTGCCAGGCGTGCGCGGCTAGGGCGAGAACAGGGACACGGAGTCGGGGTCCGTGCCCGAACCCACGCTCGAGGAATGTCCATCGATGAGGTGCACCATGCTCCCACGATCTTGGTGTCTTTCTGCGAGAGCGGCTTCTCGGGCCTGACTTGGCGCGCGGTATGCCAACGATCGGGATCGCCAATCGCAGAAATGAAAAGGGGTTAGTGATCTGGGAACCCGAGTGAGCTTTTGCTCAACGGAGGAACGCAGTCGACGCGCCCGGTGGTCGCGAGCAAGGCGACAACGAGTGTGACACGGGATTTATCTTGGTTGGGCCCCTATTAAGGTAATAGCTCTACTCAGCTTGCCTTTGCGGCGGTGATCTTTGCTATTCTCGAGTATGCGGGGGTGTTACACTCTAGCTCAACAATGCGATGTCTAATGCTCGAACTCTGGTGCCGCGTCCCTCAGGTTGCGCCATCCTTAGCCTTATATCCCCCTCATGCATAGCAGACGGGAGAGATTCCCGGGGTAGTGATCTTCATGCGTGTTGATGGCTAGCAAGCTATCGCCCCGACACCGCGCAAGACGCCGCTTGCCTTAGTTCCACGATCCCACGCCTTGGTAACCGCCGAGTAAACGCGACGTTCGGCTTTCGAGGACGCCGTCGAACAAGAGCGGCTGAGCCCGAGGTCGTGCGGGGCCTGACCTCGAGGCCGCACGAGCTCTAGGCGCACGGCTCAAAACGGTTCAGGTCGTGGTCGGTAAATGAGCTAGGGAACTCAGATTGACCGTCTGTTGGCCGACACCGCCAAGGTCTCCCAACCCTCGTCACTTGCTTTCCAACTGACAGCACAACCACCAATAGTAAAAACATAACCTGTGACAGACCTCCTCTTATCTAAATCGCCAGCATAGTCAGAATCAACATAACCAACAAGTCCACCGCTAGATTTTCCAAACTGCAAACAAGCATTAGAAATATCACGCAAATATCTGCAGCTAAAAGAGTACTCACTAGTTTTGCATCATGCATATTAAAGCAATGAAGGATCTTCTCAATATAACCTTGTTGACTAAGGTATAATTTAGTAGATTTTCGTGCTCTAATAATTTCCATACCAAGGATTTTCTTTGCTGCACCTAAATCCTTCATCTCAAATTCCTTACTCAATTGTGCCTTCAGTTTAGCTATTTCTGATTTGTCTTTTGCAGCAATCAACATATCATTAACATAAAGAAGCAAATATATAGCTGAACCATTAACAATCTTCAAGTAAACACAACTATCATAATTAGACCGCTTAAAACCATGAATGAGTCAAATTTCTTGTACCATTGTCTAAGGGATTGTTTCAAGCCATAAAGAGGTTTCTTTAATCTATAAACAAGGTGTTCTTTTTCAGGAATAACAAATCCTTCAGGTTGGTCCATATAAATATCTTCCTCTAACTCTCCATGCAAGAATGCAGTTTTAACATCTAATTACTCAAGTTCATAGTCATGCATGGCAACAATACTGAGTAGAGTACGAATGGAACTATGTTTCACAACAGGGGAAAACACATCATTGAAATCAATACCTAGAATCTGGCTATAGCCTTTAGCAACCAACCTTGCTTTATACTTTGTTGGATCAGTAGAAGAAATGTCTTCCTTTCTTTTGAAAATCCATTTACAACAAACAGTCTTCTTATCTTTAGGCAAATTTATTAAATCCCAAGTACCATTCTTTTCAAGTGACTCCATCTCATCTTGCATAGCGGTCATCCAATTTTTGCAATCAGCAGAACTAATAGCCTCAACATAATTAGAAAGTTTTGCATTATTTTCAATTTCTTTTGCAACACTTAAAGCATAAGAAGCAATATCACATTCTTCTATTGTAACATCCCAAAATTTCACTTAATTCAAATTTTTAGAGCTATTTGAATTTTTGTGAATTTTAGGGATTTAATTGGAATTATTTGAGTTTAATTTGAATTTATCTTTTCCTTGAATAATTAATCATCATAAAAGTAATTATTAAAATAATCAAAAATATTTTATTTAATCCCTAAATACCCTAAAATATTTCCAGGAATTTTTCTAGAATTTTTCGGCTATTTTTAGTGCTCCAAATAAATACTTTGATTTTCTAGAATTAATTTAAACGATAAAACCGAAAATGCTTGCTACAGTGTCGGGCCGGGCCCAACACTGTGCGCGCCATCAGCCAAAACCCTAACCGCTGCTAATCCCGGGCCGTGCGATCTTCATCGGACGGTCGGGGCTAGGCCGTGTCGTCCGCACGCGATGGCCGTCGGATCTCCATAACTCAGGCCGTTCTGATCGCGCCACGTCGCGCTGGGCAGCCGAACCGCCGCCTGCTCAGAGCCGTTGGATTTTGATCGGACGTTAGCATCGCTGTCGCGCCATCACTCACCTGGTGACGTCGGATCTCTGCGGATCGAACGGTCAGAACAGCGTAGCGCCTCGGGAGGGTCCGACTGTCGCGCCGCCGTCACCGGTTGGATGCCAATATCTTGGCGGTGGATATGCATGCGTTTCAAGGCGTGTCCGAGCTGGAGAGAAAGCCCATTGCATGCAGAACTTCCCTCCGTTCATTTTGCTCCTTCACTCGAACCCTGCCGTGTTCTCTAGCTCTCACTGTTGCTCGCCGAAGTTAGCATCACCGCCGCCTCAATTTCTCCTTGAGTTCCACTGCCATCCCTTACTCTCCACCGCAGCTAGGACCTTCGCCGAGTTCGTCGTGTCACACCGCGTCGTCGGAGCCATTTCTTTCCACCGGAGAAGCCCTGTAGCGCCGCCAAGCCAGTCATCTTCCTCGGCTCCGGTCTTCAAAAGCCGCCGCACTGCCGCCATCATTGCCGCGCTCGGCCCAAATGATCGCCGATCTTCATCCCACGACCAAGGTAACGCCACGTCCTCCTTTCTGTAGCGCTAGACCGGGATGACTTCATTTGATAATGGCCGTCCGATCTTTGATGACCGGCTCAGATTAAGCCACGTAGTTTAGGGTTTCTGTGTACTCCTCGGGTACCTCGCACGTCCGATCTTCATCCGATCCGTCTTTGGTGCATCCACGACTCTGTGTAGATCGTTGATGATGGCCGTTAGATCTTAGATAACCGGCTTGGATTGCGCCACGTAGGCTCGGTGGCAGCGCATCGCTCGGGTATCAGTGGCCGTTGGATCGTCATCCAATCGTGGAGGTACGTCCACGTCATCCCGGGTCGAAGCGTTTGATAATGCCCGTCGGATCTTAGATTAAGGGCTGAGATCTCGCCACGTAGCCACCCGGAACCTCAGCAGCCGTGCTGCACCGACCGTTGGATTTGAATCCAACGGGCGGAAAATCTTGGAGCCGCGTGGAACATTGGATGAGCGCCGCGTGTCAGCCGCTGAGTGGACTGAATACTGTTCATCGGGTCCACTTGTCAGTGTAATGACCGCCGTGGGTGTTGACGTCAGCATGACGTCATTCGGGGGCCCACATGTCAGCGACCGTGGTGACGTGGCTGTCTCCGGTGCTGACACGTGTCAAGCTGAGGAATTAATCGGGATTTTCAGTAGAAAAATAAATCAATTAACTCGGGTAATCCTTTATTAGAAATTTCAAAAACTTGCAAATGCTATAACTTTTGCGTTTTAACTCGGAATTGGGTGATTCCAGTTCCTAAAAATTTGTAAAAATGTGAACTATTTATTGGTGATTTTTATTTTATTTTTAGTGATGATATTGCTGTCTGTGTTAAGTATATTTATTGTATGTATGATTATTCCGCGTAGACCCCGAGTTGCCGGGAGCTGTCGGGGAAGAAATCGAAGACCTGTCGCAGGTTTCAGACCAGGATCAACTACTCTTCGAAGGCAAGTCATGCTTTGATCATTTTGTTCCGAGATTTCAAAATATACTTTGATTTAAATATTGCATGCCATGTTATTTAATGATACCATTGATTAAATTGGGTATGGTAGCTAATATGCCAATTTTGTTTTTGCCACCTTGATTATGTTGTTATTATGCCCTAAAAACCTTGTCACCCTAAGATGTTAATTTACGTTGGTTTCTATAATAATGCCAACACGGGAGGCTAGGCAAGTGACTAGTTGCTTAGTATCTTTGTATCTGTTGAATGACTTTCAAATTGCAAAAGAATATTGATTAAGCGATTACGGAACGCATTTTGGAATGAGGCAATGATGCCATGAGTTGGAATTGGGGGTAGCGACCTGTGTGGTTCTACTCATGCAATGAAGTGGGCATTGGCATGTGTTCCATAAATGCAAACCTGGGATGGGAAATGATTTGGACCGGGGCAAGTGGCAAGAAGGCTTCGTGCCAGGTGGGCCTGTGTGGCAACGGGATGTACTAAAGACTGTAAAGGCTGTGTGCCAAGAATTGTTAATGGATGTCTTGCAGGGACGATTAAGGACTTCACCTTGCGAGCCTTTGATCCGAGTTACTCGTACAACCACTTATGCGGTATGGGACAGACTTAGTTTAGTAAGGCTCTAACCTCTTTCCTATGATACCTCGGGCTTACGTTACACACAAGTGTAGTTGTATGGGGAAGCGCACTGCTACTCTGCTTGGTACCCATTCAACGAGATTCGCCGTTCTAAACTTGGCTCTAAGTGAGGGAAGTGTTAGAAGTGCATCTTGGAGGGGTTCATCGGTTAAATGTTAGCCTCTGAAAGACTTTGTTGCAATCAATCACTGTGTGGTGGCGATTGTATCTGTGGGTAAAGTGTCTGACCTCTGCGAGTGTGTGTGTTAAACCTATTCGAATAGCCGTGTCTGCGGTATTGGACAATGCTCGGGGATTACAATCAAGGGTTAGATTTTCAAAATAAAATGTGGAATGGGTGGCTGTGTGCCAAAGACTGATGAATCAAACTTAGGGCTGTGTTTGCAGACTACACAGTGGGGCCGGATTTGCAGATTCGGGTCCCGATAGAGTTGGTATCAGAGCCATACTGACTGTAGGACTTAACCCTAGTTAGAATGGTCGAATTAGGGAGATAAAACCTAATTTCTAAAAATTAAAACTGTGCAAGAATAATCAATGAAATCTTGACTTATCTCTTCTTCCTTACTCCATATCTATGCTACATTCTACTATTATCTTTGTGTTCTTTTAAAAAAATGTCAGCACTGACGCGTTGATTTGGCAGATGAGGATGGTTCACTCCTTCGGCGAGCGTCACGGTGGGTACGCAGCGGAGCTTTGGAGGATGCTCCAGGTGCTGGGAGGCTTCGACCGCCCTCTCTACCGGTCCCGCACCTGGGTGGTCAACGGGATCAACCGCGGCTGGGAGACGACCCTCACCTTGTACGCGCGAGAGAACACGCGTGCCAGCCGTCCGCTCCACCTCTCGGTGAGGCGGGCCAACTCACGTGAGTGCATCTGAGTGTTCGGCTAGCTGCGTGGGGTTAGCAGGACTACGGCTTGAGCTATGGGACCTTGCTCGTGTGCACTCAAGACGCATGGTGGACCCTCCAGCGCGCTTGAGCTAGAGGAACAGCGCCGTCGTACACTTGGGCCGGCTTGCAGCGGCTCAAGAGGAGGTCTGGGCCATCGGCTGTGGAGCTGCAGGTGTGTACCGCACCTTGGAGGAGACCGAGGTGGCCTGCGAGACAGGATGCACTGTTGCGTGAGGATCGCCGAGCTAGAGGAGGCCCTCACGGTCACGGGAGCCTGAGGCCGTCATGGAAATGGGACGACGAGGACGAGGAGGAGGAGCCCGAGGAGCAGGAGCTTGCTTTGGAGGGTCAAGAGTGAGGTGCCTCAAAGGCACAGTGGGAGGGCATGGGGATCGGTTGCCCCAATGCGGCTCACCCGCCATGTCACGTGATAAATGAGCCGCAGCCAGGATGGTGGATGGTGAGTTCGTTGGGTCGGGTAGTTGTTGGAATTTTGCATTGAGACTCAATTGTTATGAGTCGCGTCCTTAAAAATTAGAACTTAGATGCGCATGATTGTTGTAATGAACTATTTTGTATGATGATTGTGATTGATAGTAGGTTAATCAGATATATGCCACTACAGGAATGGGTTATTCGAGATTTGCCATCGTTCCTTTCGTATTTCTAGATTTGCCATTCTGAAACCATGTTTATTCTAAATATGCCATTGCAGCGACACGTGTCATACGGTCAAACCGAGTGCATGACTCAAACCCATCTTGACGATTTTGCCCTCCGTCTATTTTTATTTTATATTTAATTTAAGGCTAAAATGGTATTAATATTTTATGAAAATTTTTATCAAGATCTGAAATAGTATTATTAATCTTATATAAAGTTTTAAAAATTTTATCTTTTATATTTAAATTTTAAAAATTCTGACATTGCTATTTTCAACTTTATTTTTCTATTTTTGAATTTCGAAAGTTTTAAATGTAAGTTTTAATTTTTTATATTTTTACCAGAGGTAGATGAGGATCTCGGGTCACCAAGGTAAAATCTTAGCTTCAGATCTTTTGGAGATTTCTACAAAATTCGACAAGACTTTGATGCGGAGGCAAAATCGTCCAAATTGCGCTCAGTTTGACCAGAAATGACACGTGTCGCCTGCAATGGCATATTTAGAATAAACACGGTTTCGTAATGGCAAATCTAGAAATACGAAAGGAACGATGGCAAATCTCGAATAACCCATTCCTGCAGTGGCATATATCTAATTAACCCTTGATAGTAGGGTTGCAAGGCCCTTAGGCCCTTGTAAGCGACCATACCTATTTATTATCTTTGAATGGATGTTTAAGGATTTAAGTTACACCTGTTTCCCCATATAAGTTCTTCTACTTGCCTATTCCTTCCCTCTCATCTCTAAACCGTCGAAGCAATCAGCAGATGGTGAACACTCGCAACACCAGAGCCGGAGGCAGTGGAACACGTTAGGGAGGCAGTCAGGGCAATGCATCACTCCCTCAGGCAGCACCACAAGTTGACATGCAAAATCTGGGAGCTTTTCTCGCAGCACAAACGCAGTTAATGCAAACAATGATGGCAACTGTACAGCAAATCAACAATCAAGCAGCCGCCAACAACCAAGCTGTAAACAATGGACCACGTCCCTACTCAAGACTGTCCGAGTTCATGAGGAAGCGTCCGCCAACTTTCTCAGGCAACGCCAGTCCATTAGAGGCAGATGACTGGTTGAGAACCGTCGAGAGGAAACTACATATAACACAGTGTGATGGAAACGAGAGGGTGCTTTATGCCTCTCATCAGCTAGAAGGAACAGCAGCTGAGTGGTGGGAAAACTACTGCGCATCGCAGGAAAACCCACAGGAAATCACTTGGGAAGAATTCACCATGGCCTTTCGTCAATACCACGTACCAGAAGGTATTATGGAACTGAAAAAGGAAGAGTTTAGAGCGCTGAAGCAAGGAGGCCAGACAGTGGACGAATATTTGAATAAATTCACTCAACTTGCACGATACGCCCCAGAGGACGTAGCAACAGATAAGTCTAGACAATCCCGCTTCATGAAGGGCCTTAACACTGGGTTGCAGGTGGGGTTGATTACCCACACCTTTCCGGATTTTCAAGAGCTGGTAAATAAGGCACTTATACTGGAAAACAAGCGCAAGGAGCTAGATGATAATCGCAAACGCCGCATGACCCAGCAGGGAGGACGCCATGGCCAGCAGAAACTAAGGTTGATACCTCAACAATTCTCCAAATTTCAGCGAGAAGCGATGTCGAGGACACGCCGCCGATGCCGAGACCGAGAGGACAAACCCCTGACTCGGTCAGATCGTTAATCGAACGGAGGAACCGGCAGATGTCAGGAAGACACTGCTACAATTGCAATGAGACTGGGCATTTCGCCAATGTGTGCCCAAAGAAGGGAAGGGTGACACCAGTGCGTTTCAACTTAGGAAACACGCCAGCTAAAACTCCTGTCCAGGGAGGAAGCCGAGGATCTACCCAAGCTGGAGCCACACCGCAAGCATTCACACGAGGCGGGATTAATCACATTTCGCAGACGAAGTCGTAATGCCACGGATGTCGTGCTCGAGAAGTTCCTTGTCAACTCGGTGCAGCTCGGTGTTATTCGATTCGGAGCTTCACATTCGTTTGTTTCTCGAGATTTTCTTTGTGACAAATGATCTGGATATTGTTAACCTTAAAAGTACACTTCTAGTCAATCCTCGGATCGTAACTCCGTTCTAAGGTCGGATGTTACGGGGTTAAGCTATTAATAAAAGGGTAGAGTTCCTAGCTTAACCTTATTATATTAGATACCCAAACCTCGGATGTTATCACAGGAATAGATTAGTTGACTAAGCATAAGGTCAGATTAGGCTGTGGACGAAGAGTCGTAATCATTGAAAGCTTTGGATAATCGGAAAGTGGAATTTCAAGCAATGGCGATTCGAGAAGGGCGGATGTTAGTAAACAACTGAGACCGTCGATATAAGAGATGTACCAAGAGCAGTGAGTACCAGATGTTTTCCCGAGGAACTACCAGAATGCCACGAGACAAAGACATAGAGTTTATGTCGATCTAGTACCTAGAACAGCACCAATAGCAAAAGACCATATCGGATGTCCACCAAGAGTCGCTTGAGATGAAGAAAGCAGTTGAAGAGTTATTGGAAAAAGGATTCATCGGCCGAGCTCGTCACCATGGGGAGCACCGGTTACGCTTTCGTTAAGAAGAAGGATGGGAGCTTTTCGGATGTGTGTAGATTATCGCTTAACGAAGTGACGATAAAGAATAAATACCCGTTACCCCGGATAGATGATCTTTTTGATCAATTAAGAGGAGCAGGAGTATTCTCCAAGATCGACCTTAGGTCAGGATACCACCAGTTGAAAATCAAGACCGAGGACATACCCAAGACTGCATTTTCTTCAAGATATGGACACTACGAGTTCACCGTTATGTCTTTCGGACTGACCAATGCACCTGCCTACTTTATGAACTTGATGAATAAAGTATTTATGGAATATTTAGATAAATTTGTGGTCGTGTTCATAGACGATATTCTGGTTTACTCAAGGACGGATGAAGAGCATGCCCAACATTTGATATTAGTGTTAGAAAAGTTAAGGGAGCAACAACTATATGCAAAATTCAGTAAATGTGACTTCTGGAAGAGCAAGGTAGAATTCCTAGGGCATGTAATAACCGCCGAGGGAACTGCAGTGGACCCAAGCAAGGTTGAGACAGTACTGCATTGGGAACCGTCGAAGACGGTTACGCAGATTCGAGTTTTCTTGGGATGGCTGGGTATTACCGCCGATTTATGGAAGGGTTTTCGACCATTGCCAGGCCAATTACGCAATTGCTAAAGAAAGAGAAGAAATTTGTGTGGACACCAGATTGTGAGAAAAGCTTTCAAGAATTGAAGAAGCGACTAACATCAGCACCAGTGTTAGTTCAATCAGATGTGCACCAGAGTTTTGATATTTACTGCAATGCATCACGCCAAGAGCTTGGATGTGTATTGATGCAAAACGGAAAGGTAGTAGCCTATGCCTCAAGGCAATTAAGGCCACATAAAGGGAATTACCCGACGCATGATCTAGAACTAGCAACCGTAGTGCATGCCCTGAAGATATGGCGTCACTATCTTATTGGTAACAGGTGTGAGGTGTATATAGACCATAAAAGCCTTAAATACATTTTCACCCAATCTGACCTGAACATGAGGCAAAGGAGGTGGTTAGAACTGATCAAGGATTACAACATGGGTATCCATTATCATCTTGGCAAGGCCAATGTAGTGGCTGATGACTTGAGTCGGAAAAGTCATAGTCTAAATATGATAGTGGGAGAAAGCTAGGGAGAATTGTGCAAGGACCTTCAGAGGTTGAAATTGGAAGTTATTCCGGAAGGATTTGTAGCCGCTTTAGAGGTAAAGCCTATCTTGGAAGACCAGATTAGAGAAGGTCAGAAGAATGATAAGAAAATTAAGCAAATCAAAGCCAAGATGGAGGAAGGGCAAGCAAAAGAATTTAATTTGATTTAACAAGGCACGTTGTGGATGAAAGAGCGATTTACATACCTAACAAAAAGGAGTTAAAGCAGTTAATACTGGAAGAAGCTCACGACTTCCAAGTATTCGATTAACCCAGAAGTGCAAAAATGTACCAAGATTTAAAAGAGAGGTTCTGGTGGCCAAATATGAAGAGAGAGGTTGCTGAGCATGTAGCACTATGTGATGTATGCCAGTGAGTCAAGGCTATGCATCGTGACTAGCGGTGGTGCCGCAACCATTAAAAATACCAGAGTGGAAATGGGAGGAAATCGAATGGATTTTATCACGGATTGCCAAGGACGCAAGGAGGTTATGACTCCATATGGGTCATCGTGGATCGATTGACAAAGGTCGCAAGACTTCATACTGGGTAAAGATAACCAACTCAGGAGATAAGTTGGCAGAGCTATACATGGCAAGAATCGTCTGCTTGCATGGAGTGCCAAAGAAGATAGTATCGGACAGAGGTACTCAATTTACCTCAAGATTTTAGGATAAATTGCATGTAGCAATGGGCACCCGCTTGAACTTCAGTACAGCGTATCATCCGCAAACAGATGGGCAGACAGAAAGAGTCAATCAGATATTAGAAGATATGTTGAGGGCTTACGCATTGGCATATACAACGTCTTGGGATAAATGTTTACCATACGCTGAATTCAGTTACAACAACAGCTATCAGGCTAGTCTTCAGATGTCACCTTTCGAAGCATTGTATGGTCGACCTTGTAGGACGCCGTTAAATTGGAATGAGACTGGTGAGCGTCGTGTCTTTGGACCAGACATACTCCAAGAAGCCGAAGAGCAAATAGCGATAAGGAAAGGTTGAAAATCGCGATCAAAGGCAGAAGAGTTATGCGGACAATCGCCGCAGGATTTGAGCCGAGCACTGAAGATTATGTGTATCTCGAGTTCGCCTCTTAAGAAGTCTGAGGTTTCACAAAAGGGGAAACTTGCACCACGATATGTGGGGCCGTTCAAGATCCTGAGCCGCAGGGGAGAAGTCGCATATCAACTAGAGTTACCACAAACATTAGCAGGAGTACACAATGTCTTTCATGTATCGCAACTCAAGAAGTGTCTCCGAGTGCCTGACGAACAAACACCCCTGGAAGCAATTGAGTTACAGGAAGACTTGACTTACAAAGAGCAACCGATAAAAATTCTGGATACAGTGGATTAGAAAACAAGGAGCAAGACCACCCGATTTTGCAGAGTTCAGTGGAGTAATCACGCAGAAAGTGAAGCCACCTGGGAACGCGAGGAAGATTTGAGAAAGGAATTCCCGAACCTATTCCTTAGTTAAGCTTCGAATCTCGGGGTCGAGATTCTGTTAAGTGGGGTAGGTTTTTAATGTCCCAAAATTTGGCTTAATTTAAATTTTTGAAGCTATTTGAATTTTTCTGAATTTTTGGGATTTAATTGGAATTATTTGAGTTTAATTTGAATTTATCTTTTCCTTGAATAATTAATCATCATAAAAGTAATAACTAAAAATAATCAAAAATATTTTATTTAAGCCCTAAATACCCTAAAATATTTCCTGGAATTTTTCTAGAATTTTTTGGGTATTTTTAGTGCTCCAAATAAATACTTTGATTTTCTAGAATTAATTTAAACGATAAAACTGGAAAATGCTTGCTACAGTGTCGGGCCGGCCCAACACTGTGCGTGCCATCAGCCAAAACCCTAACCGCCGCTAATCCCGGGTTGTGCGATCTTCATCGGACGGTCGGGGCTGGGCCTCGTCGTCCGCACACGATGGCCGTCGGATCTCCATAACTCAGGTCGTTCTGATCGCGCCACGTCGCGCTGGGAAGCCGAACCGCCGCCTGCCCGGAGCCGTTGGATTTCGATCGGATGTCAGCATCGCTGCCGCGCCATCACTCGCCCGGTGCCGTCGGATCTCTGCGGATCGAACGGTCAGAACCGCGTAGCGCCTCAGGAGGGTGCGACTGTCGTGCCGCCGTCGCCGGTTGGCTGCCAATATCTTGGCGGTGGATATGCGCGCGTTTCAAGGCGTGTCCGAGCCGGAGATAAAGCCCATTGCATGCAGAACTTCCCTCCGTTCATTTTGCTCCTTCACTCGAACCCTGCCGTGATCTCTAGCTCTCACTGTTGCTCGTCGAAGTTGGCATCACCGCCGCCTCGGTTTCTCCTTGAGTTCCACCGCCATCCCTTACTCTCCGCCGCAGCTATGACCTTCGCCGAGTTCGTCGTGTCACACCGCGTTGTTGGAGCCATTTCTTTCCACCGGAGAAGCCCTGTAGCGCCGCCAAGCCAGTCATCTTCCTCGGCTCCGGTCTTCAAAAGCCGCCGCACCATCGCCAGCTGCTTCGAGCTCCAGCGACCGTCAGATCTTCATCCCACGACCAAGGTAACGCCACGTCCTCCTTTCTGTAGCGCTAGACCAGGATGACTTCATTTGATAATGGCCGTCCGATCTTTGATGACAGGCTCAGATTAAGCCACGTAGTTTCGGGTTACTGTGTACTCCTCGGGTACCCTGCACCGTCAGATCTTCATCCGGCCATGCTGGTGCATCCAAGTAGCTGCTGTGTAGATGCGTTGATGATGGTCGTTAGATCTTAGATAACCGGCTTGGATTGCGCCACGTAGGCTCGGTGGCAGCGCATCGCTCGGGTATCAGTGGCCGTTGGATCGTCATCCAACCGTGGAGGTACGTCCACGTAGTCCCGGGTCGACGCGTTTGATAATGCCCGTCGGATCTTAGATTAAGGGCCGAGATCTCGCCACGTAGCCACCCGGAACCTCAGCAGCCGTGCTGGACCGACCGTTGGATTTGAATCCAACGGGCGAAAAATCTTTGAGCCGCGTGGAACGTTGGATGAGCGCCGTGTGTCAGCCACTGAGTGGACCGAATACTGTTCATCGGGTCCACTTGTCAGTGTAATGACCGCCGTGGGTGTTGACGTCAGCATGACGTCATTCGGGGGCCCACATGTCAGCGATCGTGGTGACGTAGCTGTCTCCGGTGCTGACACGTGTCAAGCCGAGGAATTAACCGGGATTTTCAGTAGAAAAATAAATCAATTAACTCGGGTAATCCTTTATTAGAAATTTCAGAAACTTACAAATGCTATAACTTTTGCGTTTTAACTCAGAATTGGGTGATTCCAGTTCCTAAAAATTTGTAAAAATGTGAGCTATTTATTGGTGATTTTTATTTTATTTTTAGTGATGATCTTGCTGTATGTTTAAGTATATTTATTGTATGTATGATTATTCTGCGTAGACTCAGGAGTTGTCGGAGTCGCTTGGGAAGAAATCAAGACAAATCCAAGAGTTTGAGCATCGGGATCAACTACTCTTTGAAGGCAAGTCGTGCTTTGATCATTTTGTTCCGAGATTTCAAAATATACTTTGATTTATATATTGCATGCTATGTTATTTAAAGATACCATTGATTAAATTGGGTATGGTAGCTAATATGCCAATTTTGTTTATGCCACCTTGATTATGTTGTTATTATGCCCTAAAAACCTTGTCACCCTAAGATGTTAATTTACGTTGGTTGCTATAATAATGCCAACACGGGAGGCTAGACCGTGACTAGTTGCTTAGTATGTTGTATGCGCTGAATGACTTTCAAATTGCAAAAGAATATTGATTAAACGATTATGGAACGCATTTTGGAATGAGGCGATGATGCCATGAGTTGGAATTGGGGGTAGCGACCTGTGTGGTTCTACTCATGCAATGAAGTGGGCATTGGCATGTGTTGCATAAATGCAAACCTGGGATGGGAAATGATTTGGATCGGGACAAGTGGCAAGAAGGCTTCGTGCCAGGTGGGCCTGTGTGGCAACGGGATGTACTAAAGACTGTAAAGGTTGTGTGCCAAGAATTGTTAACTGGATGTCTTGCCCGGGACAGTTAAGGACTTCACCTTGCGAGCCTTTGATCTGAGTTACTCGTGCAACCACTTGTCTAGTATGGGACAGACTTAGTTTAGTAAGGCTCTAACCTCTTTCCTATGATACCTCAGTGGTGTGATTACACACAAGTGTAGTTGTATGGGGAAGCGTGCACGTGCTACTGACCCGTACCCATTCAATAGTATTCGCTCATTCTAAACTTCGGCTCTGAGTGAGGGAAGTGTTAAAAGTGCAATCTTGGAGGGTTCATCGGTTAAATGTTAGCCTCTGAAAGACTTTGTTGCAATCAATCACTGTGTGGTGAGCAATCAGATCTGTGGGTAAAGTGTCTGACCTCTGCAGAGTGTGTGTGTTAAACCTATTGAATAGCCGTGTCCATGTATTGGACAATGCTCGGGATTACAAATCAAGGGTTAGATTTTCAAAATAAAATGTGGAATGGGTGGCTGTGTGCCAAAGACTGATGAATCAAACTTAGGGCTGTGTGCCAAACGCTTGGAAAAGAATTGAGAAATTAATTATTATAGTAATGATTTTTCCTACTTTTAATCTAATTAAGACTATCTGTTAAAAGAAAAGCTGTTTCATGCAAAATAACCATTAAGCCTTTCCTTGGAATAAGCCATGCATGTAGTAATAGAATTGTATTGTGCATGACTTGTTGAGTATGTTGTATACTCACCCTTGCTTCAACAACAACCTCAGAAAAAGAAGCTACACCAGCGTGGAAGGAGGAGTTTAACGAAGGTCCAGAGAATTAGGGTTGAGCCTCGTCAGTTGCCTGTGGCAGAATGAGGAGTTCATTGACGTACTTTTGCTTCCGCTATTGAACTTGTGTTACTTTTGTTATTTATCGCCCTGTGTGGCGAAGTATTGTAAGGTGACCATAAGGTCGTGTAACTCACTTATATTCATGTTTGAAGTACTTTATTATTATTTCCGCTGTGTATGATTGTGGTACTTCAACCTGTTTATCCTGTGTGCACTAGCGTGATCTTGGACTAGTGCAGACTACACAGAGGGGCCGGATTTGCAGATTCGGGTCCCGACATCTATGAACCTTTTAAGTGGATTAATGACCTCCTAGGTCTATCAGTAGCAATAGAAATATAGAATATTGTGGAGGCTGCACAACTGGAGAAGAATGCTATAATATGTGGATCATCAATAATAAGTGCATCCTGAACATCAGTACTATTATTTTATGGTGTATATTCTGAATTAATAATATGCTCCACCTGCACACTAGTTTTCTCTTGTTTCTCAATAAGAACATTTGTAATTACAGGTGATGCTTTTGCATGCTAGATCCGCCCCTGATGGCCCCCATAAATCAAAATACACATAATCAAGAATATCTTCTGTAGTATGAACAAAAGTGTTGAATTTCACCCTTCTATGCTTACCAAATATGCAATACTCACAGAAATCCAATTTTCCACCATTGTATCCATCAAGAAGTCCTTTCTTACTTAATATTGCCAAACCCTGTTCACTCATATATTCAAGACGCTTGTGCCAAAGATTAGTAACATCAGGTAATGAGTGTGAAGAAAAAAAGCATCACCTGTAATTGTAGTGCCTTGTAGACTATATAAATTGGCAGATTTCAAATCTCCTTTCATAACAATAAGAGAACCTTTTGATACCTTTAAAATTCCATTACCACCGGAATACTTATATCCTTTAGAGTCAAGAGTATTCAAAGAAATTTGATTCCTACCTAGAACGTGCCTCACATTTGTCAAAGTTCTAATAATGCTATCATGCATCTTGATTTGAACTGATCCAATGCCAACAATAGGACGTGGCGAATCATCACCCATCCTAACAGAACCAGCATCTTTAACATAATCATAAGTGATGAACCAATCTTTATTAATGCATATATGAAAAGAAGCAGCTGAATCAATAATTCATTCATTACCACTACTTGCACATCCAGCAAAAGCAACAAGGATCTCACCATCAGAACTACTATCAGTAGAAGCAACAGAAGCTTTACTTTCCTCATCAGTTTTACCTTTTTGCTTGTAGAACCGTTCCTTTTTTCTTTGTTCTTTACCTTGTAACATTCAGATATAACGGCCCCTGTAACTGCTTGAATTTCTACCTCTATATCCATTATTTGATTTCTTTTCTTTTATCCGTCCACGAACAAACAAAACTTCACCATGTGAACTGGAACTTTCAAAAGACACCATTAATTTCATCTTTTCTTTTGCATGTAAGGCCTCATAAACTTCAACAACAGTTAATATGTCACGGCTATATAAAATAGTGTCTCTAAAATTTGATAATGATGGAGGCAGGAACACAAAAGAATAAGGCCTAGGTCCTTATCATCAAATTTTACCTCCATGGATTCAAGATCAGATACAATCTCCTTAAAGGCCAATAGGTGATTCAACACGGAACCACTCTCTTGCTATTTGTGCGAAAATAATTTCAGCTTCACATGCATTTTGCTAGTAAGATCCTTTGACATACAAATTGATTCCAACTTTAACCATAAAGTAGCTGCAGATTTTTCCTACAAAACCTCTTGCAAAATATTATTTGATAAATGAAGATAAATTTGAGATAAAGCCTTACGGTCCTTCCTTTTCTCTTCATCAGTCCAGATCTTTTGATCTTTGTTCCCAAATTTGTCAAGCGCATCATCCAGGTCAGTATGTGCAAGAATAGCTCTCATTTTGACTTGCCATAGAGAAAAACTGGTATCACGGTCTAGCAGTGGAATGTCATATTTCAATGAGGCCATAATACAATGAAATATTCTTAAGTGCTCAAATAGAAAAATTTGACTAAAAAAATGAGCTTTGAGAAAAATTCCTAGTAAACGAGCTAGGTGCACGTAGCAGTTTCTGGCCGAAAAACAGAAGCTAGAGCCGTTTATCTGAGCTGAAGAAAACCACTAGGGGTGTGTTTGGTAGGGCTCCAGCTTCACCAGATCCGTAGATCTGGTGGAGCTGGGTATTTCTAGCTCCACCAGATCCGTGGAGCTAGAGCTATGAGTACATTAAGAGTATTTAGATGAATCATCTTGTTTACATTTAAGACCAAAATTATAAACTTAATTCACTTTATTTTGGCCTACAAGTTTCAGATCTCAGGTAAAACTAGGATCTGGAGCACTACTAAACGGGCCCTAGAAGCTGGAGCCGCCTGATCTCTGGAGCCAAAAATGATTTTTCTGTGACTCAAGAAAACTATCCAATCTGTTATGAGATTAGGACTCTAAAACCGTATTCAGTTTAGACTCTATCTCTTTATGGTGTAGTCGAATCTGAACTCCTCTCTCATACTGCTATAAATATCGGGTACTTCTTATTGTAAAAGTGTGAATCAATAAAGCAAGAGAGAATTCCACCCCTTACATTGTGTGTCTATTGTTTTTGATCCCGTGATTGCGTCTACAACTTGTGATTGATCGTGGGCATTCGACGACATTTTACAACAAGATATCAGCACGAGTCTCTACCACAAGAAGGAGGATCGTCGACTACCACGAACGATCTACTATCGCGATTGATCGCCCGATCCGATCTGCAATCAACTCGCCATCACGCCGGCACCCACTCGGATTGCTGAAAAAGTCCTACGCGACTCTATCCTACGTGATAGTCTACAGAAATTGCCCTACATAAGTTCAATCTATGACGATTGATAGCAAACGAATAGTAAATTCATCTTACAGATTGTTTCTGTTGATTAGAGTCTACTGTTAGTCTAATCTAACATAGCAATCATTGAGTTACTGTTCACCATTAAAAAAACATTGCACCCGCTGAACCGCGCATCTAGCAGGCGGTGGTGTCGGCTGTGCCTGCGCCCGAAGCGCCATCGAGCACGCCTGGACGCCACGGCTCCCGACCGCCCGCTGCGGTCCCCAGCGACGCCCAACTGCAGTTGGATCGCTGCTTCACCCGCTGCGCCTCGACCCTGTCACTCACCACCGTGGGCCCAGTCGCGCCTCTTCGGCTCTGGCTGCGTAGAGCGCCAGCCGCGGCAGCGCCGCCGATGACGCATTGCAGCCTCATGCCCTTCAAGGCGGTGTACATCGCCGACCTGTGACCGCTTCCGCAATCACGCTTCTATCCCGTCTTGCCCGAATCCGCATCGCCACCGCGCCATGATCTGCCGATCTGTGCCCGACTCGCTAGAAGCTGAGAAGATGGCCATGTGCGTCGTTTGATCTTCCATGCCCCGTAGGCCGCACCGCGCTTAGCCGTGTCATCAGCCGCTTCGCCCCTGCCAGCGGTGACTGTGCACAAAGCTCAACCCGAAGGCACCACCACCGTGCGCCCGACCCCACTGACCACCTCCGCGCTCTGTCCTCACCGGCCACCACGCTGCTCGGACTGCCGCCGCTTGAGCTCCTGCGCCATTGCTGCGCTTTGCTCGCGAAGAGGAAAACTGAGTGGTGGTGGCAACTAAGAAACCCTAGATGCTGACCTGATGCATGTGTTTTGGGCCTAGTAGGCTATTCGGGCCGTGCCACGTAAGGCTCCACAGGCCGAATCTTGTGGGCCATTTCTCTACATGCGGGCCGTCGCTCTTAAGCGGCCTTCCCTGCGCTTGGGCCGTGTAAGATACCAAGGCTAGAAAGTTTGATGAATGGTAGCTCATCCATTTTTCAAATCTAAAATATTAGTTTTTAGTCTATGGTCTTCCGTATTTTTGATATGTTAGTATTTAGCACATCTCTGTAAGTACCATGCTCTGGGTTTTGTTTTCTAACTTAATCCTTATTTATTATATGCTGGAATTTAATTTTTGTTAATTAAGTAATTCTGAAAATTGCTTAGTAATTAACAGAAATGCTAGAAAATTATGGAAATAATCAAGCTATCAAAACGGTTTTGGGCTTGATGGCATAAGTGGTTGGGTTTTTTATTTCAGTTTTGAAGCAACAGATATATGATAGTTGGTGTCTAAGAAAAATACACATGAGGCTAGGTTTCTTAATTGGCACCCGGAATCGGGAAGTGCTCCCTCCCTCATGTGAGCCCTCGGGGCGGGTTGACCTGGCCAAGAGTCATGTTGACGGAGGCATTCATTACATGATTTCACACCCAACCAATAAAAGTTACATAAGATGTAATTAGCATTATGCTAGGTTTATTTCACGTTGAAATTTATTCTTCTGTTAATTAGTAATTCTGGAAATTGCTTAACAATTAGCAGAAAAATTATATAAAAAAATGCTAGGAAAATCCTAGAAAATCTGTGATAATTATCTACTGAATAGATATAGACCATACTTTACTGATTCAATAGCAATCATGCAAAATAATATTTTACCTGAAGTAAAATCCCTGTTTTGTTTGCATATAGGATATGTCTGACATCACAAAGAAAGAGTTTGCTTAGCTTGCCCTGAATGGCAGCAACTACCTCACTTGGACAATGGATGCCAAGATCAACTTGACAGCCCGATCTCTTGGAGCCGCAATTTCGACAAGTCGGTGCGCCTCTGCTCTCACAAGTCGCTAAGTGTCTGACTTTGCACTTCCTGAGGCACCATCTCCATGCAGACCTGAAGGCCGAGTATTTGATGGAGGAGGACCCGCTAGCCCTATGAAATTCCCTAAGGGAACAATATAACCAGCAAAGATCCGTTCTGTTGCCAGAAGCACAACGTGAATGGACTCTCCTGCGCTTCCAAGATTTTAAGTCAGTGGCAGCATATAACTCTGCCATGGACAAGATTGTTGCCAAACTAGCATTTTGTGACCAGAAGATCACAGAAGTTGAAAAGATTGACAAAACTTTGTGCACATTCCACCCTAACATGAGAATATTGTAGCAACAGTATCGTCATGCAAATTACCAGAAATACTCTGAGCTGATATGTGTTCTGCTAAAAGTAGAAAAGCATGATGAACTTCTAATGAAGAATCATCAAGCCCTACCTAGTGGGAGTCATGTATTGCCTGAAGCACATACAAGCGCTCAGTAGGCTAGCAGCAGCCGAGGCTGCAGAAAAGGCCAAAAACAAAAAGGGGATAAATGGAAGAATGAAAAAAATCATAAAGGAAGAGGTAAATCCCAATGGAAAACAAAATAAAATGGATCAGGTCACTTCCAGAAGAAAGGACCGACAAATAATGTTGTTTATCCTAAATAACCATACTATAGGTGTGGATGTACTGGTCATTGGTCACGTACATGTCGCACCCCAAAGTATTTAGTGGATTTGTACATGAAATCCACTGGGAGATTCCAGAAGAATCAAGGGAACATGATTTATATGGAGACATGGAGTAGTCTCCCAGTTTTCCTTTAGAATCGATGTCGCATTATCCTTTAGAGTCTCCTTAAGAGCCTCATTTATCAGCTTAGTCTTGTGTTCCTGAATGAACAATGATCTACACTCCTGATGAGCGATTATCAGTCAAATTTAAAAAAGTATGATTTTTCCAGGATATTTATTTAATCATTCTATGCTTGTTCTATATTATTTGTTCCCGATGCAACAAATGTCTATTGATTTTACTTGTTTAATATAGAACTCCATGAATAATCCAAAGGCAGAAGAGGAAATCTGTCTTGTAGACAGTTGCACCACAAATACGATTCTTAGGGAAACTGAATATTTTAGACATTGATTAAGAAAAATAGAAATATTATGACCATCGTCGAAAGCGATGCTCTTATTGTTGACACCGGAAGAGCCATCATAGTTCTCCCTATGGGCACTCGTATAATTATAGAGGATGCCCTATTATACCCTGAATCCAGTCGCACTCTTCTGAGTTTCAAAGACATTCGTCTAAATGGTTTCCATATAGAGACTGAAAATGAGGATGGTACTGAATACCTACTCATGACCAAGTTTGACGGGTCTAATAAACGTGTGGTTGAAAAACTTCCTTCATTCTCCTCCGGGCTATATTACACATATATAAAACCAGAAGATTATATTGCGATGAAAACCATAGTTAAAACCCCAAAAATATTTAAGATCTGGCATGATCATCTGGGTCATCCTGGGTTGAATATGATGAGAAAAATAATAAATAATTCTGTTGGCCATAACGTAAAAACTACAGCCTTTTCTAAACCTAAAGCTTTTTTGTGCCTTATATGTGCTAAAGGAAACTTATAGTTCGTCCCTCTCATCTTAAAATTAGGGAAGAATCACTGAATTTCCTGGAGATAATTCAAGGTGATATATGTGGACCAATTCAGCCCCTGTCGGGTCCATTCAGATATTTTATGGTGCTAATAGATGCTTCTACTAGATGGTCCCATGTATATCTCTTATCAACTAGAAACCATGCCTTTGCTAAATTAATAGCCCAAATCATTAAATTAATAGCCTCCTTTCTAGAAGAAAGATTAAGTCCATTCGAATGGACAATGCTGGCGAGTTTACCTTAAAAGCATTTAATGATTATTGTATAGCTCTAGGCATTAATGTAGAGCATTCTGTACCCTTGGTTCCGACAACCGGATCGGCCTTGACCTCCATGGTCGGAGTATCTCCAGCTTCCTCTCCTCGGAGGCCTTGGCCCGGTCTTCAGTATGACCTTCCACGCTGGCCCCAGGCAAAGCGCAGTCGACCTCGACGGCCGAGTTCGCCTCAACCGCGATGGTCGGGACGACCACGGCAGGCGTGGCTTGGGTAGCCTCAGCTGTAGTGGCCGAGGCGCCCTGAGCATCGTCCTCTACAGCAGCTTGGGCCGGGCTGGCACCGGCTTCGGAGGCCACGACGTCATCGACATCATCTTTGTCGGCCGTGGGCGAAGTCCCATCCTCGACTGGGTCGTCAAGCTCTTGCTCGGACTAGCCGGCCACGACCCAACTCTATAGGCCCATGGGGGTGCGATTCTGGCCCGTGTGCCGGCGGGGCACCAGCTCGTAGGAGGCTTCTTTTTCCTCCTCGGATTCGGACTTACCCTGGACAACAGCCATGGTCAGATGGGCAAGGGTTGAGCTCGAGCACTCAGAGTCTGCAACAAGGAAAAGCTACTAAGCTAAAGGCGAAAGGGGAACAGTGCAATTGAAGAGATGATGGCGTACCTGAGTCAATAGCCTCCGCTTCGCGCGGGGCTGGCGAGGACCTCGGCGCCCCGAGGGTGAAGAGGCATCCCTCCTTCGGGTGCCTCGAGCTAGAGACCTCGGAGCCCGCGGTGGCTCCAGGTCTCCCGTCGCAGAAGACCTAGGGCCCTGTGGTCAGGGCCCTTGGGTCGCCTGAGGACTTAAAGTTCTGATGGCGGCCGCAGCACTTTGCTGCTGCAGAAGAAGGGTATGTCAGTGAACGAAGAAGCACAAACAAGAACTTGGGGGCTCGACCATGGGAAAGCTTACCATTGTGCGGTCGCCTCATTCGATGTGCTATTTCTTCGAGTCCCTGCCGCCTGCTCCGTTCGGGAGTAGCCTTTTGCCCGCCTTCTTGCCCTTGTTCGCCCCGGGCAGCGATAGCATCCTCTTCACCATCTGGAACAACTCTTGGTTGTCCTACGGGAACATCTAAAGGTCAGGGAAAGCCCTGAGCATACACAAGTTAAGACTTAACCCGAATTGACTTACCTCGGCGCTCCAGCGTAGCACGTTCTTCGGGACAGGGTTGTTGATGGTGTAGTCGTGCGCTGCCTTCCCGAACATCTCGGTCATGCTGGAAAGACAAAATTGTAAGAGAAGTCCAAAGATCGAACTCAAGCAAGCTACAGAACAGGAAGAATTACCAAATGTACCCTCCCGAGTGAGGTCGTCGCGGCCTTTGATCTCAAAGAACGGGTACACCCTCTTTCGCAGAGGGAACACTCGGCCCCGCAAGAAGTCGTTGGTGATGGTCTGATCGGTGAGGCCGCGCGTAGCGCAGATATGGATGGAGGCGATGGCCTCCTGGTCGATCTCTAGGTCATCCGCCTCCGGGGTCTGCTTCTTGTCGGTAATGGGGCTTCCGTCGTACACCAGTGCGCCATCTTCACCCCCTCTTCAAGTAGAACCACCGCTCGGTCCACGGGCTGAGGGAGTCCCGAGAGCGGATTTGAGGGAAGGACCAAGGAAGCCCTGCCCGCAGCCGAAAGTAGAAGCATCCAACCACGGGGTCCTTCCCGGTGCGGAACATGGAAAAGAAGCGGAAGAAAAGAGAGGGGGTGGGAAGGATCCCAAGGAACCCCTCGCACAAATGGGAGAAGATGGAAAGGAGGAGGATAGAATTTGGCACCATGTTGATGAGTTCAATCTCGCATTGGGCGAGAACTGCCGCCATGAAGTCACTCTCCGGCATCCGCAGGCCGAAGAGAATGTAATGCTCGGTGTTGATGAGCTCGTCGTCCTGTGGTTGTGGCTCGGTCTCTCCGCCCGGCAGGCACCACGTCGCTGGGTCTAGCAACCCCAAGCTTTCAAGCTCCTTTATCCTCATCATCGATAAGGAACTCTTTTCGATCTTGGCCATGGTGGTCACTTGATGTTCGGTCGGAGGAAGAAGAGGTGGCGTGGGCAGAAGGTTGGGAAGCGAAGATTGTGGGAAGATCGAGAGTTTTCCGAGGTCGCTGTTGGCTTGGGTTTTGTAAGCCCAGTTCGTTGCCGGTTGAAGGCTTAGGCATCTCAAAAGGCGCACGGTGGCAATTTGACAGGCGTAATTAAGGATTGGGCGGCGGGGTCGAGGCGTTACAAGCAGTTCCGCTACTCGATAATGTCTGTACCAAGATTCTGAAGTCCAAGGGGTGCTAGGTGTAGCGGCGCTGAAGCCCTTTCGTTGGTCTCCGCCTGATCTCGACCTTGAGCTCAAGGCGACCAGGAGACCGTCCCCTTCGTCCATATCGTGAGGCTCGAGGTCATTCCAAGTGTCTTTCACGACCTTGAACCTCGGGGGCTAGCTGTCGGGGACTGCGAAATCTCTGACAGGTCAATGCATAGTCAACGGGGCCCTTAGCTCAGGGTTGAGCCGCAAAGTCTCTGACCACGACCTAGGCTGCGCAGCTCCCGCACGACCTCGAGCTTGAGGGGCAAGGATTCAACACCCGCATGACCTCGACCTTGGGGGCATGGATTCAACTCCCGTTCGGGGAAGTTTTTCCCAGGTTCCAAGTCGTGAGCCTACTCGACGGTTACTAAGACCTTGAATGCCGGAGTTAAGGCAGACGAGGGCGGCAGATCTGGGATGGTTACAACCCACCTTCAGTGTGCTTCAAGCCACTACTCCGGAAATCTCTCCCGACCATTTCTGGTAACAGTTGGGAGAAGTATAAAACCCCTTGAGGCGAATACGCTAGGGGACAAGCAAGCAATCAAAGCAACAAGACAGTAGACACAACAAGCGTAGAATTCACCCGAGCTCGAGCTGTAGAGCACACACTTGTACTCAAGCATAGTGAAAATCCTTGCCTCAGGGCAAGACTGGAGTAGAGCTTTTACCTTCACAGGGGCTCGAACCAGTATAATCCTCTGTGTCTGGCTCGTTTTTCACTTTCCCTCAACCAACGAAACAACGAACCTATCTCCTCGGTGAGCGAAGCTCGTTTTTGGGTGCCTCATTCACACTAACCCCCGTTACTCAATTGCGGTTAGGCGATCCCGATCGTCGACAGCTGGCGCCCACCGTGGGGCTCGAAAGCTTCGCTCACTTGGAAGAACAACGCCAAGACCTCAGAGGCATGGCGCACTCGATTGAAGGACGTTTGGCAAGTTCAGGCTCGGGCGTAGTTCCCGAAGCGGTCGGTGGGAAGAAGTTCTTGTTCGTCACCATTGACACCTTTACCAAGTGGATCGAGGCCGAACCCGTTTCGACCATCACGGCTCGTGTGGTACATCAAGTTTTTTAAACTTGTTCGTGGTCACGGTATGGAGTTCCATGCGAATTATTGCGATAATGGAACACGGTTTACGAAGGAATCGTATTCGGGAATATTGCGAAGACATTGGCACCAAAGTATGTTATGTTTCGGTAAGCCATTCGCAAAGCAACAGAGCAGTAGAACGCGCCAACGGATAGATCGTTCAAGGCGTCAAGAAATGAGTATCAGATGAGCTCGAACGACACGGCAAGACCTGGGTGGACGAACTTCCCACCATCTTATGGTCTATTCGTACCACGGTCAGCCGAGCAACAGGGTCCACACCCTTTCGGCTTGTATTCGGTACCGAAGCCGTCCTGCCTCCAAAGGTCACGCTGGGCTCTGCTAGGGTAAGTTTGGTCGACCAGGTTGACTTTGAGCAAGAACGGTCTCTTGACCTTACCCTGGCAGAAGAAGTAAGATAACGTGCGCTACTACGATCAGCGCATTACCTACAAGCTCTTCGCAGACATGTGTCTCGATCGGTACGACCTAGGGAGCTCCTTGTTGGGGACCTAGCCATAAGACGAATTCAGGGCTCGTCCAACACCAACAAGTTATCCCCGCGGTGGGAGGGCCCCTATAGAGTTGTTTCAACAGATTGCACAGGGGCTTACCGGCTAGCGATGCCCGATGGCAGAGAGCTCTCGAGCTCGTGGAACATTGATCAACTTCGTAAATTTTATGTGTAACGCCTTTGTCTCAAACTTTAATAAAGTTTATTATTCATTGGCTATGTTGGTCTCTGTTTTCTTTCTTTCTTTCTTCCATGTTTCGCACTGAATTCGAATATGAGATTCTTTCTGAATCCGACCTGCGTATAAGTGCTTTAGATCTTGACTCAAGTTTTGCGAGCTTAAAATTCACCCCGAGGTCGTTTTGCTATGAACCGAATCTCTTAGCATCGGCTTCCCTGCCAGAGTTGAACTAACTCCACATTTGGAACCGTCGAGCAAGCACGAATCGAGGTCATGATTCGAGAATCTAATCTAAAAACAACCTTAACACTTTCGAGGCTAAGTCTCTTCTCATACGCCTGTGTTGTGCTTAGCAGTTCCCCCTGTGTGGATTTTTCCTCGATCTTGTAGGTCGTGGCTTTTGCAGGTTTCTAAACTTGCGCCCAAGGCCAGCGTCGCTCGACCTTGGTCCCAACGGGGGCTGGACGAGGGTACACTACCTCGGAAAAAGGCTAAGTACACTACCTCAGAAAAGGCTAAGTACACGACAAAAAAAATTTAGAGAGCAAACAGAGACGCAAACTCATTTCGTCAAAATAATTTTGTTTCATTAATCTTTATCTTACTACCTTCTATTTACAAGTTGTCAGGTCTAACCCTAGCTATAGGTCGGCCATGTCGCGGGCAAGTTTTTTTTGCTCGAGCTCGGCGACCTTAGCCCTTAAGGCCGACAGCTTGCCTTGGAGACGAAGAGCTTCGGCTGCGGCGTCGGCGGCATGGCTTTGTTCATCCTGGAGTTGGGCCAGGGCGCTTTTCGCCGTCTTGGTCGCCCGCCCAGCTTCTCCTCGAGCTCGGCGACTTTAGCCTCGAGCTCAGTGGAGGCCTTTGTCGGGATGGGCGCTTGGTTCGTGGTTGCCTTCATCATCTCCTCCGCGTTGGCTCGTTCCGCTTCGAGCGCTCTGGCCGACCGCGCGCACTCCTCCTCCACGGCCTTATGGGCATGGTCGCGTTCAGTGTTGACAGCCTGGTTGAGTTCAGATGCATGGGTAGCCTCGAGCATCTTCATCGTCTGGCGGAGGGCAGCAAGCTCAACAGAGTGGGCCGTCGCCTTGCACCCGGCCTCCTCTTGCTCGATCGCCAAGGTCTCTATGAGCCTGAACTACTGCTTCTCTCGCTCTTCCACCAAGTCGAGAAAGATCTTCAGTGCATCGGAATGCGTTTGAAGACCCTGCAGCCCTTGGACAACGAGTTCGATAGCCTGTGGAATTCGAAAGAAACATAATCTTCGTCAAAAAAAAACTCAAACTAAGATTCGACAAGAGCAGGAGGAAGCTTTGTACCTGGGTAAGTCGGCCCTCGAAGTGCACACGGTGAGGTTCAACGGGCCTGTTGCCTGACGCCCTGGGTGCGGTGTTGCTCTCTGCCGTTGCTGGGTTGCCTGGGAAAAGATCTCCAAGCACCCCGCCGGCGGCGACTTCGTCTCGGGCTTGCTCCCCCGGAGGGCTCGACTTGTCCCCGGGCTCGGTTCCGACAACCGGATCGGCCTTGACCTCCATGGTCGGAGTATCTCCAGCTCCCTCTACTGCAGAGGCCTTGGCCTGGTCTTCGGTACGACCTTCCATGCTGGCCCCAGGCAAAGCACGGTCGACCTCGACGGCCGGGTTCGCCTCGACCGCGATGGTCGGGACGACCACGGTAGGCGTGGCTTGGGTAGCCTTGGCTGTAGTGGCCAAGGCGTCCTGAGCATCGTCCTCTGCGGCAGCTTGGGCCGGGCTGGCGTCGGCTTCGGAGGCCACGGTGTCATCGGCGTCGTCTTTGTCGGCTGTGGGTCATCAAGCTCTTGCTCGGACTCGCCGGCCACGACCCAACTTTGTAGGCCCGTGGGGGCGCAATTCTGGACCGCGTGCCGGTGGGGCACCAACTCGTAGGAGGCTTGTTCTTCCTCCTCAGATTCGGACTCACCCTGGACAACAGCCATCATCAGGATGGGCAAGGGTTGAGCTAGAGCACTCAAAGTCTGCGATAAGGAAAAACTACTAAGCTAAAGACGGAAGGGGAACTGTGCAATTGAAGAGATGATGGCGTACCTGAGTCAATAGCCTCCACTTCGCGGGGGCTGGCGAGGACCTCGGCGCCCCGAGGGTGAAGTGGCATCCCTCCTTCGAGTGCCTCGAGCTAGAGACCTCGGAGCCCGCGGTGGCTCCAGGTCTCCCATCGCAGAAGACCTAGGGCCCTGTGGTCGGGGCCCTTGGGTCGCTTGAGGACTTAAAGTTCTGGCGGTGGCCGCATCACTTTGCTGCTGCAGAAGAAGGGTATGTCAGTGAACGAAGAAGCACGAACAAGAACTTGGGGGCTCGACCATGGGAAAGCTTACCATTGTGCGGTCGCCTCATTCGATGTGTTGTTTCTTCGAATCCCTGCAGCCTGCTCCGTCCGGGAGTGGCCTTTTGCTCGCCTTCTTGCCCTTGTTCGTCCCGGGCAGTGGTAGCATCCTATTCGCCATCTGGAACAACTCTTGGTTGTCCTGCGGGTACATCTAAATGTCAGGGAAAGCCCTGAGCATACACAAGTTAAGACTTAACCCGAATTGACTTACCTTGGCGCTCCCGCGCAGCACGTTCTTCGGGACAGGGTCATTGATGGTGTAGTCATGCGCTGCCTTCCCAAATATCTCGGTCATCCTGGCCGCGATCCAGGATTCCTTTAGCGCTGCTGGAAAGACAAAGTCGTAAGAGAAGTCCAAAGATCGAACTCGAGCAAGCTATGGAACAGGTTGAATTACCAGATGTACCCTCCCGAGTGAGGTTGTCGCGGGCTTTGATCTCGAAAAACGGGGGCACCCACTTTCGCAGAGGAAACACCTAGCCCCACAAGAAGTCGTTGGCGATGGCCTGCCCGGTGAGGCCGCGCGTAGCTCAGATATGGATGGCGGCGATGACCTCCTGGTCGATCTCCAGGTCATCCGCCTCCGGGGTCTGCTTCTTGCCAGTAATGGGGGTTTCGTTGTACGCCAGCGCACCATCTTCGCCCCTCTTCAAGTAGAACCACCGCTCGGTCCACGGGCCAAGGGAGTCCCGAGAGCGGATTTGAGGGAAGGACCAAGGAAGCCCTGCCCGCAGCCGGAAGTAGAAGCATCTGACCACGGGGTCCTTCCCGATGCGGAACAAGGAAAAGAAGCGAAAGAAAAGAGAGGGGGTGGCAAGGATCCCAAGGAACCCCTTGCACAAATGGGAGAAGATGGAAAGGAGGAGGATAGAATTTGGCACCAGGTTGATGAGTTCAATCTCGCATTGGGCGAGAACTGCCGCCATAAAGTCACTCTCCGGCGTCCGCAGGCTGAAGAGCATGTAATGCTCGGTGTTGATGAGCTCGTCGTCCCGTGGCTGCGGCTCGGTCTCTCCGCCCGGTAGCCGCCACGTCGCTGGGTCCAGCAACCCCAGGCTTTCAAGCTCCTTCATCCTCGTCGTCGATAAGGAACTCTTTCCGATCTTGGCCATGGCGGTCGCTTGATGTTCGGACGGAGGAAGAAGAGGTGGCGTGGGCAGAAGGTTGGGTGGCGAAGATTGTGGGAAGGTCGAGAGATTTCCGAGGTCGCAGTTGGCTCGGGTTTTATAAGCCCAGTTCCTTGCCGGATGAAGGCTAAGGCATCTCAAAAGGCGTGCCAGTGGCGATTTGACAAGTGTAATTAAGGATTGGGCGGTGGGGTCGAGGCGTTACAAGCTGTTCCGCTGCTCGATAATGTCCGTACCAAGATTCTGAAGTCCAAGGGGTGCTAGGTGTAGCGACGCTGAAGCCCTTTCGTTGGTCTCCGCCCGATCTCGACCTTGAGCTCGAGGCGACCGGGAGACCGCCCCCTTCGTCCATATCGTGAGGCTCGAGGTCGTTCCAAGTGTCTTTCATGACCTTGAGCCTCGGGGGCTAGCTGTCGAGGACTACGAAATCTCTGACAGGTCAATGCATAGTCAACGGGGCCCCTAACTCGAGGTTGAGCCGCAAAGTCTTCGACCACGACCTAGGCTGTGCAACTCCCGCACGACCTCGAGCTTGGGGGGCAAGGATTCAATTCCGTATCACCTTGACCTTGGGGGTAAGGATTCAACTCCCATTCGGGGGAGTTTTTCCCAGGTTCCAAGACGTGCGCCTACTCGACGGTTATCAAGACCTTGAATGCCGAAGTTAAGGCAGACGTGGGCGGCAGATCCAAGACGGTTACAACCCGCCTTCAGTGCGCATCAAGCCACTACTCCAGGAATCTCTCCCGGCCGTTTCTGGTAACAGCCGGGAGAAGTATAAAACCGCTTGAGGCGAATACGCTAGCGAACAAGCAGGTAATCAAAGCAACAAGATAGTAGACACAACAAGCGTAGAATTCACCAGAGCTCGAGCTGTAGAGCATGCACTTGTACTCAAGCATAGTGAAAATCCTTGCCTCAGGGCAAGACTGGAGTAGAGCTTTTACCTTCACAGGGGCTCGAACCAGTATAATCCTTTGTGTCTGGCTCATTTTTCTCTTTCCCTCGACCAACCGAACAACGAACCTATCTCCTCGATGAGCGAAGCTTGTTTTTGGGTCCCTCATTCACACTAACCCCCGTTACTCAATTGCGGTCAGGCTATCCTGATCGTCGACACGAGCCATCCTGAAGATGGTAATCTCCCTGAAGATGAAAATCCTGGTGAACATTTACGCGCACAATCTGATGCTGGGAAATCGGAACACCCAGACTCTATCGTTGTGGGAAATCACGAGGAGCTGGAAGAAATGAATGAAGAAATATCCTCCAATTATGTGGATTCAGGAGAATTATATTAAAAAAAGACTACAATTGTCGACATTTATTTCACCTCCAAAATTGCTAAAACTCTTGAATTGGATCCAGAACTAAAGTCCATGGCAGAGTGCCAGAAGCGCTCAGATTGGGTCAAATGGAAAGAAACAATTGAGGCAGAATTGCACTCGCTTAATAAAAGGAAAGTATTCGGCCCCGTTGACCAGACATCTCCTAAAGTGTTCCTTTAGGATCAAAATGAGTTTTAATCCGAAAGAGAAATGAAAACAACAAGTTGGTGAGATATAAAGCGAGGCTTGTAGCATATGGGTTCACGCAGAGACCCGGCATCGATTATTATGAAACATATTTTCCTGTGATGAGTGAAATAACGTTCCGATATCTAATATCAATGACAGCTGGCTTAAATCTAGAAATGCAGTTGATGGATGTGGTGACCGCATATCTATATGGGTCACTGGATTCGGACATTTATATGAGAGTCCCTGAAGGAGTCAAAGTCCTGGATCCTAATAATCGCAACATGTATAGCGTCAAACTGAAGAGATTGCTATACGGGTTAAAACAGTCGGGAAGAATGTGGTATAACCGGCTTAGCGAGTTCCTCCTGAAGAAGGGATACTCTAATAATGATGATTGTCCCTGTGTGTTCATAAAGAAATCCTAGAATGGATTCTGTATCATCTCAGCGTATGTCGATGATCTGAATATCATCGGAACCACAGAGGAGATAAAAGAAGCAAGTGCTTACCTCACGACGAAGTTTGGGATGAAAGATTTGGGTAAAACCAAATTTTGCTTAGGCCTGCAACTAGAGTATTTCCCAGAAGAAATTCTTGTTCATCAGTCTTCCTATACCTGGAAGGTATTGGAAAAGTTTAATATGGATAAATCACATCCTTTAAAAACCCCCATGGTCGTAAGATCCTTTGAAGTGAATAAAGACCCTTTCAAATCGAGGATGGAAGATGAGGAAGTCTTAGGACCCGAAGTCCCATATTTAAGTGCTATTGGAGCACTCATGTACCTTGCGAATTGCACAAGGCCTGATATTTCATTCATAGTGAATTTGCTAGCAAGACATATTTCAGCTCCAACCAGAAGACATTGGGCTGATGTAAAGACTTTACTCAGATACCTTCAAGGTACTCAAGGTCTTGGGTTGTTTTTCCAGAAGAACCAAGACATGACCATGGTGGGATATACGGATGCTGGCTATCTGTCTAATCCTAACAGTGCCAAATCATAGACTGGTTTTGTCTTTCTCTACAGTGGTACAGCCGTTTCCTGGCGATCTTGTAAACAGACTTTGGTAGCAACTTCTACCAACCATTTAGAGATTATAGCCCTATATGAAGCCTCATGTAAATGTGTTTGGCGGCGACGTGTGATTAGCCATATCCAGAAGTCATGTGGCCTTAACACCGTCGATACCCCCACAATTATCTATGAAAATAATTCTGCTTGTGTTGCATAAATGCAATTGGGTTATGTAAAGAGCAACATCACGAAGCATATTGCTTCTAAGTTATTCTATCCTCATGAACTCCAGAAGAGTGATAAGATAAAAATCTTGCAAACTAAGTCATGTAAAAATCTTGCAGATTTATTCACTAAATCCTTGCCCAAATCTACATTTCAAAATATGTTAGAGGTATTGGAATGAGAAGACTTAGAGAGATGCAGAGTTCAGAGGGAGAAAACCTTTGAACTATAACCCTTATTGCAATCCTGAAGATCCTAATAATCCCTAAAGGTTATAAGTTGTACTCTTTTCCCTTTGTGAGTTTTCCTGAAGTTTTCTCATATGAAAGTTTTTAATGAGGCAACTAGTGCAACATATAGTGCGAGTACGATGTACTCTTTTCTCCATCTCCTTTTTCCCAATGGGTTTTTGAGTGGAGTTTTTAACGAGACATATGCATTACGCAGTATTCAACCAAGGGGGAGTGTTATGAGATTAGGAATCTAAAACCTTATTCAGTTTAGACTTTATCTCTTTATGGTGTGGTCAAATCCGAACTCCTCTCTCATACTGCTATAAATATCGGGTACTTCTTATTGTAAAAGTGTGAATCAATAAAGCGAGAAAGAATTCCACCCCTTACATTGTGTGTCTATTGTTCTTACTCCTGTGATTGCGTCTACAACTTGTGATTGATTGTAGGCGTTCGACGACGTTTTACAGCACAATCTAGTTAACAAATCAGTTTCACGTCCAGCACAAGCATCGAAGAGCTATTTCTCGGTTCTGATGCAGAAAAATCGATTCCCGGAGACTGGAGCTTCTTCACATGTTAAGAGCAAACAGCAAATAGCATAAACTAGGGCCCCATTCGGGACAGCTTATGCATAGCTTCTGCCTAAAAGAAAAGCAGATTATTTGCTGAACGGGAGGATTCTAAACAGCTTCTTCCAGAATCAGAATCTGATTTGTACACAGAATCAGAAGTTGTCACTCACCTGATTCTGCGGATTCAGACTCAGATTCTATAAGTTCCGCCTCCCACGAGTCGTTGCAGGCACAAGGGCTTCCATCGTCGTCTCTAGGCCCCTCCATCACCCTCATCCGCTCATCCGTCACCGACGCCGATCAACAATCAGCACAAACAATCAGGATTGCCGAACAACTAGATTCTCCAGTCAGCCGCTTCTCCAGACAGTTGTTTCTCTAGACAGCTGACTACAATACAGAATCTGCACAATTAAAAGATGTCCCGAAGGGGGCCTAGATCTTCTAGTGACGGCCAAGCAGCAAATCAATTTTTCACGTGCAAGCACTTCTAGTTGAGAGACTTCTTCACGGTTCTTCATTTCTGGAATTTTTTTTAAATAATATATATTTAATAAAAAATTAAAAAATAATATACCAAAAATAAAAATGACAGTTCTATACACTTATTGTACATCTAATTTGCGACAGGTCTTGGAATTGCGACAGAGAGCATGTCGCTAACCATTGGGCGAGATATAATGCGTTTCCAAATTACGACAGAGTCTCTGTGTCATAATTTCGAATTGCGACAGTGAGCTTGTCGTAAATTGGATGTGCGACAGGTGTGTAGAACTATTATTTTTATTTTTAGCATATTATTTCTGTAATTTTTTATTAAATATATATTATTTAAAAAACAAATTCCTTCACTTCTAGTCGAGAGACTTCCGTAGGTAGCTTTCTTCACGGTCACGGGAGCGGCGTGCAGCCTTCTTCACGGGAAAAAAAAAATCAGTTCACAGGCGAGCGGTCGGCGCCGGGTCAGCAATGGGCTAGCCGGTGCACCACTCAACGATGGGCGTCCACTCACTGGAGGCGGTCGCAGGCCAGAGAGGCAGTTGGCGCGAGCGGATCCGGCTGATGGTGACGCCGAGTGATGGCTAGACGGCGACGACCGGAGAGAAGACGGGTCGGAGGCGCGAATCGTCGGTGCTGGCAGCGTGCGACGGAGGACGACGGCGACACGATGATGAAGACCGGGCAGGCGCAATGACGGTTCGAAGATCGTGCCAGCGGTGGGCGTCGGGCACCGCCTGATCTGAGGCGGCGATGGCCGATTGGATCTGATCGAGCGGCGTCGAGCGGGATGGCAGGACACGCCGGTGAGCACGCCGGCCAGACGGACGACAGACGGCGGCGACGAGCTGGGCGGCGGCAGCACGATGAATGAGGCCGGATCCAATCGAAAGACGAAGAGTCGGCCCGAGAAGATGAACAGACGCCGATCGGATCCGATCTGATTTTTTTCTCTTGTGATTGATATGCTCTAATACCATTTATTGTAAATTAATCACAAAAGAAAAACACGCGAGACACATAATTTTTACGTGAAAAACCCTTGCGGGAAAAAATCACAGATGCCAATCGATGATCTTTACTATTTGAGAATTGAGTACAAGATTTAAGGTTTATAAAAAAAACGACTCGAGTCTAAACGGGCTATACTGAACATACGGGTCAAAGGCATCCCTAAAGCAAAAAAAGATATTCGAATCAAAACCCAACACAGAGACGAGATTTAAAATCCCGATTAGACAAAAAATAAATAAATAAAATTTAAATTGCTACATTATTTTCAAAAACTTCGATAAGATATTACCAAATCTAGCTGAAATCTCGGTATTTTTACTGAAATTTTACTTGTTTTACTAGATTTAGCCTATGTCGACGATCGGAATCGTCTGACCGCAAGAGTAAAGGGGGATTAGTGTGAATGGGGACCCAGGAAGCGCTTCGATCAACAATGGTGCAGACGTAGGTTGGTGCGTGGCGTCAGCGAGCAGGGAACAGCAATGTATACTGGTTCGAGCCCCCACGAGGGTAATAGCTCTACATCCAGTCTTCTCCGGGGGGCGAAGGAATTCACTAGCTGCAAGTACAAAAGAGTGGATTACAGCTCGAGCTTCAGTACTCTGTTTGTGTCTACTGCTCTACTGCTGGTGTGCTCTCCCCCTATACACACGCCTGCCGAGGCCTTATATCCTTCCCGACGCTGCCTGTAACGGATGGGAGAAATTCTCGGGGTAGTGGCTTTGTCCGCATTAAAGGTGGGTTATAACTGTCCCGTAAATGTCGCCCACGTCTGCCTTGATGTCATCACCCAGGTCTTGGTAACCGCCGGGTAAGCGCACTCCTTCGAGCTAAGGTCGAGGTCGAGCGTGGTCCGCCCGAGCTTGAGGTCGTGCGGGTACTGTCGTTGCTCAGGTCTTGGTCGAGGCCTTTCGTCGTAACGTCTCGAGCTGGGAGCCCATTTGACCACGTGTTGACTTGTCAGAGATTTCCCAGACCTCGTCAGCCTAGTAACCCTTAAAAAAGTCATCTTTCATGAAATTTTGTTGAAAATTGAATTTTAAAGATGTTTTATAATTTTGGCAAAAACACTATCATTTTTTTATATAATTATATAAACTTGATCATGCTCTGAACAATTTATGGTACTATGTTAAGTAGTGTAGGATCATACAAAAAAGATTTGAAAATGATTGAACTTCATTTGTTATCCTTAAAAAATCAAAAATAGAATGAACACAAGTGAGATAGTAACTTTGTCAAAATTTTATAAATTTTTTTGAGTGTGATCATGATCGAAAATTTTTATGAGAGCTTAAAACTTGCCTCATAACACTTCTCTAAAATTTTCAAAAATTTTAAACTTCTTTTATTTTCTCAATCAAATCTACAAATACATTGAACTTCATTTGTTGTCTTTCAAAAATCTAAAACATAAGGAACACAAATGGTACAATATTATTGTAAGAATTTTTTAAATTCGCTGAAATATGATCATGATCCAAAATATTTATGACAGCTTAATCATTTTCTCAGCATCCTTCTCTAAAAGTTTCAAAACATTTTTTGTTTCCGAATAAAATTTATATCTTAATCATGAGGCTTTTATCAGGACAATAGCAATGTCACAACTTTCTAAAATTTTTCGGACTTGATCACCATATGAAAATTTTATGGGAACATTAGTGGTGCTTCAATATCATCCACAAAAATTTTCAAAAATTTATAATATGGTTTGAACTATTTTTCATTCAGTTGAAATTTTTCTGTCAACCTTTAGTAGCATTATCCTATTTTTTGAAATTTTCTTAGGCTTGATCATCATATGAAAATTTTATAAGAATATTATTGATGTATTAGAATCATCTACAAAAATTTTCAAAATGTTCTAACATGGTTTGCATCATTTTTCATTTGGTTGAAATTTTTTCAGTCGCCCTTTTATTAGGACAGTATCACATTCAGAATTTTTAAAAATTCCTTAGCCTTAATCATCATCTAAAATTTTTATGAGAATATTAGTAAAGTGTCGAGCCATCCAAAAATAATTTCAGAAAATTTTAATGTCATTTCGACTATTTTTCACTCGGTTGAATTTCGTCCAGATTTCGGAATTTCAAGGCAAAATTTTGGATTTTAAATTTTTTTGAATTTTAATCAGATTTTGTCCAAAGTTCCAACATTTTAATTAAAATTTTAAATTTTATCTATTTTTAAAATATAAACCGAAAATGAAATCTGAAACCTATTCGACAGACCCGACAACACCGGCTCGGCCGTTGGCGTAAGGGATACGCGTGTGCCTGATTCGACCGTTCGGAGTTCAAACAAATGAGGTCTTCGAGGGAAAAAAATGCGTGGAGCACTGGAGGTCGAGACGCGTGTAGCAGCCAATGGGGAGACGCCACGTCAGGAGGAAGCGCGTGGGCGCGGGGCAACGTTACAAAAGTCAGTGGTCGTTGCAGCTACCAGCGCGCGGGATTCCCTCGTGGGACCCTCGCACGCGTGGGCCCCTCGCTGTGTAGATTAACTTTCTGTTAGACGTGTACAACTGTAGATTAGCCTTTGTGCTATTGGAACTTGCTGCAACCAGTGTAGGTCCCACGTCCAAGTTCCAAGTTCCAAGTATCTTGCGGGGCTAAAGGTGCAGGATGTACTTTTTACGGGCCGCGGTTTAACTTGGTTTAAAATTAAACACTGATCGTTGATTTTTTTTGCATTATTTTGTTCATCCCTGTAAAACCATAAGAAAGTGCATTTTTATACCACGTGGTTTTACTTGGCGCAGTCTCAAAATTTAACTTTGATTGTTGATTTCTTTTAAGCTACTTTGTTCCTGGCTACAAAATCATAAGCATAAGAAAATACTTTTAAATATGAACCGAACGGTATTACTTTTGTATCATAAGATCTATATATTATTATACTAACTGTTGATTAAAATTTACGAACTTTGAATCTTAAATTACGTAGACAGTTTATAAAAATCAACCAAGAGAGTAATGCAAAAGAAAAGGAAAATAACGAAGGTAACTTGTCATATTTTCAGCTTGTGATATTTTTCATTTCTACAAGTGTAAAATTATTAGTTACTTTTAGAACATGATACAATGAGCTTTCAACCTTTGAGAGTCAATTTATTGCATGGTATATTGTTATTTTCTATGTTCGTAAGTCTAAGGTTGTTTTAGATATCAACACACCTTCAAAATGAAATTTTGACTAGTAATTGCAATGGTAACATGTCGTTAAAACGATATAAGAATATGTTGTGGTGAAAGTATTTTTCATGATAAATCTAAATTTTCTTAATGTGACTAACACATGAATAGATAGTTTTACCAATTACTTTCAAATATGAATCAAATAGTACTATTTTTTATGTCACTAAACCTGTATTTTATAAGACTAATTGTTGGTTTAAACTTATGGATTATGACTCTGGAAATGCGTGGTTGCTTTCTAATAATAAATAGGGAGTATTATTCCCAAACGAAATACTTAGATCTAACAATAAATTTTCCAAATTTGTACACGAATAGAGAGTTACAGGGGGCCTTTTTTTCTTTTAGAACTATCATTATTGAATTCTACGTGAACATGGTTAACTCCAACCAAACCGAAATTATGGGGATTTTGTGTTTTCGTGTGTTGAGTTGTAATAATCTCTGAATCGTGTGTCGTTAGATATGAGATGGTGAAGGAGCAAACCCTACCTTAAATACATTTAGTTACATATCACTACTAATATAAATTTACAGTTGATGACAGCGGTCCGTTCTTCCTAGCTCTCTTATATCTTCAATAATAGCCGGTCATTATAGCTAATTATTCTTTCCTGATTTATAACCAGCCATATCTCTCTAAATATGACTGATTATTATAGCAAAATCCCTTATTATTGCTGGTAATTAATAGTCGGCCAATCATTCCTTTTGTACTCTATATATGCTGTACAGTTTTCAAAGAATCAATCAAAGAAATTCATTCAAGATCTCCTATGTCGTGCCACCGCGGTGAATGAACTCGACGAACTGATCAATAAGTGACGGACCGACGTACATGGCCGTGAGGCGCAAGAGGCCGAGCGCCGTGGTCAATAGTAACTGCGGCCAAAAAGACAGCCAGAGCGCGACGCCCACCGGGTTCCGTGACCCCAACGCCGACCAGTTGGACATGAACAAAGCGTACGACACTTCGGCGCGGTTGCCCGGCGACACCGGTGGGACGTCGTCGGCGGTGAGAGAATCATTGGCATACTCCTTGGAGATAAACGGGTTGATCCAGCTAAATGTCGCGAGAGAGAGGAACGATACGGCGGGCACCTCCGCGCTGGTGTTTTCTGGTTCACCTTTATGGACTCCGGCGTCATGGCCGGTGAAATCAGTGATGGCTAGATATGCTAGAGGCATGGAGACGAGTAGGCCAGCAAAGGCGAGAGGGTCATCTGGGAAGAGCAGCGAACCGTCGGCGCAGCGGACCACCGCCGAAGCGGAGAAGAGCGCGGTGCCGAGGGCAGTGACGATCCAGAAGACATGGAGGTGCAAAGACTGGGTGGCGGCGATGGCCCCTTTCTTCGAAGCGACTGACCACACGGCCATGGCATACGCGACGAAATGAGCGGTGAGGAAGGCGAACTCCATAGCGCGCCATGGCGTGCTCGGTAGGAGGAAGAACGCGAGCGCGAGGAGGACGGCGGACGCCGCGGCAAAGACGGCGAACACCCCGAGCGCGACCGCGTAGCAGCCAGTGGTCCGGAATGGCGGTGGCTTCGGCGGCAGCGCCTCGTGCTCGGGGGAAGTCTCTGTGTCGCCCCTGTGAAAGCGGTGGATGACGAGGACGAGCGAGGCGACGAGGAAGACGAGGTCGACGGCGCCGAGGAGCGTGCGCTGCGGGTATGGTGAGAGGAAGAGGAACGCAAGCTGGTAATATAAATTGTAAAAAGGGATAAAAATGATTGATTGATTTGTGAGATTGGTAATATATATTGCTATGTATAATATATTTGGTTTTAATTCATACCGGAGAAGAAATCATAAAAACTTTTGTAATCAGGAGAAATAGATGTTTGATCTTGTAGCATAATTTTTTTTTTATTGCTTGACCTTTATGTTTTACTACCAATTTTATTTTTCGTAGCAACGCACGGGCATTGATCTAGTAAATACTCAATAAGTAATCATTTTGGTTATTTTCAGTCTGGACCCAACATGGCTTTGTTTACGGATTTCTAACGCAATTAGAATCGTTAACATCAACTTGACATCTAGTAATAGTATGGTCTGGACATACGGGAAAAAATAAACCCGTTCAGGCTGCTACAAAACTAAACGCTACTGGTTTGTAGTAGTAATTACTTTTGGTATGGCCGGTTCGGATACGTTACCAAGATTGTAATCTCATTTTCGCTCGAAATCTTGAAGATGGTCAGAGAACGAAATCTCGTTGAGATCTCTAAATTTCGGACAAATTTTGGATGAAACACAAAAAAAGAATTTCAAATCTGGCTTTTTTTATCTGGTAAAACTGAGATTCTGGCCGGTTTTACCGAGATCTCGGCAAAATTAAACAGCGAAATTTTATCAAAATGAAGTTAAAAAATTTTGAATTTTTTTAAAGGTTCATGACACATTGATGATATTTCAATAAAAATTTCAAATAATTCTGAAGCATATGGAATTTTTAAAAATTCAAACATTGCTACTGTCCTGATAAAACGCTGACCGGCAATTTTGAACCGAATGAAAAATTGGACAAACCACATTAGAAATTTTTTGTACATGATTTTAACATATCACTAATTCTCCCATAAAATTTTTAGGTGATGGTGAAGCTAAAGGGATTTTTAAAATTTCGGAGAGTGGTGATGTCTAAATGGAAAATACTTGAAAGTACATTAGAAAATTTTGAAATTTTGTTTAGCAATGCTTCAATGCTTTTCCTCCTAATACAAGTTGTAAAAATCTTGGAATCAAGTGAAGGAGTAAGTAATCATTATCTACCTTTCATTCATGCTTTAATATTTGTGTAACTTTCAAAAAGAAAAGTATGGAAGCACCTCTTAATTTTGTTTAGATGGTCCTGATGCATTATTAGTCTTGGTATAAAATTTTTAGATGATTATCAATCCGTGAAGTTAGAAATTTCAATAGTATTTCAACTGATATTCAGATTTTAAGGGTTACAATTGGAAACAATCAATATAGATTTGCATCACAATTAATAGGTATAAAATAAAATTGATACATCCGACAATCTATCACATATACACTAGAAATATTACCATGCAAGAGCAAGTAAGAACTACATGCGAAGCACGGATGATTCCAGAATGCAACGTTTAGCCTGAAGTCCTGAACCACCTACAAAAGCTATAATTGAAGAATGAGTATGCAGTATGAAAATGTATTGCAAGAAGATGCATAATTAAAGGAGTAGAATCATGTAAAACACAGGCAACAATGTGTTTACGTACCTACGAGTAGTAGTACGACTGTAGTGCAAACTCCATCTCCTCATTATCAACAATGACCTCGTGATACCTCCTCTCGTACAGTTGCTTGTATTCTTTCCAGGTCATATCTCACAGTAGCTATGCAGACTTTCAATATTCGTAATGAGCCATCCAATTGGTATAATTCTCTAACTGTTGAAGGTACCTGACAGATGTGTGTCGTGCATACGGATTGGTGTATGGAACAATGTAGTTAAACGACGAAGAGATGCTTGATCTATCATAACTCTATTTGTAAATGTATTCACCCTGATCCTATCCATAGGGCATCAAACTGTACTCACTATGCTCAGTTGGGAAGCCCAAATGGCTGGAGATTGGCTGCTACATCATGAACATGCGTCATCCTAGGGTTGTGCTTTTTGTGACCCACCCCCACCACTCGACGCACCCTCCCTACTATGGGTCTACCTTTGTGAGCGCCTTCTTAGGGCACTACCCCCTGTTGAGATCCTCTCAACGATTGTGGCTGTGAATAGGGCTAGGCAGAGTAGACCAACATCAGATCCCATAAATGGTTGGGAGAGTCTGTCATTTGTCATTAAGTACACTCTTGAGGTCTTGCACATTATGAGGAGGTGTATTTGTATTATCATCATTGCCGACATCAAGCTCATCATCACTTTGGGCCTTTCCTTTTTCTTTGGTACGTTAGCTGCCCGATAACTTTGCTAACTTGCCTAAAGCTCCTGCTAGCACATCGTCGTCATTAGTAGCACACTTCCTTTTCCCTGTTGCATGTTACCGGCCATAAACTCGTCCCAATCTGGGAGGCACTTCCCACCTGTGCCCAATTGGAAGTAATGTTAACACCGTTGTGAGATTTCGACATACATGATTAACAAGTAAAATAGAAAATAATTACATTGGTTACCTGTGGTCTTATTCATATCTTCCGACAGGATAATGTCAACCACGAATCTCGCTGAGAGGGGTGGGTCGTACCCACTATCCCTGTCGAGTAGGGGTTCCCCTCCAAACTTACACGAATCGAACCACTCTGCAATAAGATTACTACCAGGATGCATCGCACCCTTGATGAGGCAATCGAATGGGTCTTCGTCCTGAGCCTGACTGGTGGATAAGTAGTCCCACAGCCATAGTCGCAGGTTGTAGTGAATGAACACGAGCTACTAGAGCTTCATATAACTTAATTGGTTATTGTTGAAACTTCTTGTCGGTGTTTCGAGAACCGGCAAGTAAATTTTGTAAGTCTTGAGGGGCCGCGCGTTCCCATTCCTTGAATGGTTAGACCCAAAAGAGAGGAAAGAGGGTCCAGAATTTATATTGGTTCGGGCTGAATGTCCCTACTCCAGTTCGTGTGGTGGTGCGTATTTGTATTGATGCTGATGAGCTCGTTGAATTACAAATGAGGGCTACGCAAGCACCTCGTGTGCAGTGGTCGGATGAGGGAGCTATGAGCGTGAAAGGTTCGGAGCTTCGGAGTGCGCTCTGGCTATGCGTATGTGAGTATTTGTATGTGTTCTCTTCCCCGCTCCGGAGGGCCAAGCCTCCCCTTATATAGCCGGGGAAGCCGGTTACATAGAGCGTGTAAAGGAAAAAATGGATGGGGCTCCCTACGCCTGGGAGTCTGGTCTTCCGCCTCGGCATCTGGTCTTGGACTTGACTTCTGACGGATAGTTGTTGGCCCTGCGTCGAGTCGGTGAACCTGCTGAGCGAGGGCACGGTCCGTTCCTCCGGGAAACGGCGCACCTGCCCTCTGCGGCTTGTCAGGCGCTGACGTCGGGGTGTCAGCCTTCGGGGATTGCCTGGGGAAGGCGCGCGGCCTCCCATCTCCGTTCGGTCATGCTGAAGCGCCGCATCAGTGGGGTAGGTGGCCGGGTCAGACGCCGGCTTCTGATGATTTGATGTTGGCTCGTTGACGAAGATGGTTCAAGCTTGTTCGAGGCTCTCGGCCCATCCGAGTCGTCGGTCGGGACATCTCCGAGTTGGTATCGCCGTAGCTCGTGAGGCGCCCGCTCCGCAACGCCTGGTCGGGCCACCTCTTGGGGTCGACTTGGCCGGAGGCCTTGGGCCCCATGGTTTTAAACGTACGATGGCGGCCCATGCTCCTTTCGTGGGCGGCGGGGATACGATGTGGATGTCGGGTATCCGTCAATAGCGTGCCGGAGAGCCGGGTCGGGTTTATCTCAGAGAGGTTTGCTCCGCGGATTGGAAAGCGGTCGGGGTTTGCTTTTCGAACGCCGTGCTCGTGATTTAGCCGATAGCGGTGGTTCGAGGGGCCCGTGGCTTCCCGAGGAGAACCATTTCCGAGCGACGTTATCCTGGCGGGCGTCCGACCCACCGGGCGCAATTATGAGAGTTTCTTTACTCGATCCCGAAGTCGGACCAGTCGTCCGCCGACCTGGGCGTAATGGCCGCCATTCGCCGACGGACGC